>QANZ01014428.1:72424-98763 GCA_003254925.1 Chamaecrista fasciculata | reverse complement strand
TAGGGAGTGGATCTGCTCAATTATGGGAGTGATAAAGTATGGTGAAGTATGAATCTCAACCATCCATTCTATTTTTAGTTTTGTTCCCAATGATGATGGTTGAAGGAATGGATGGTTGAGATTCATACTTCACCATACTTTATCATTCCCATAATTGAGCAGATCCACTCCCTAAGTAATAACATGTTAACATTTCATGTAATATATATATAATGATTATTTTTAACAAGGTTTAAATTTTGAGTTTTTCTAAGAAAATTAAAAGAAATTATTTTAAAACTTCTTTTAAAAACAAATGAAGTTTCATGATAGGGCATTAACCTTTTGAAAAATATATTCAATACTTCATGAGTTTACGACTATATATAGGAGTTTTTGCAACAAAACAACTAAAACTACAATAAAACTCATAAAATATAATTATATATAGACATGAAGTTGAGATGTATATGTGTTACCTGCGTGGTGAGTTAACTGCAAACTCAAGCCATCCTCTTTGAATTCCTTCCCACTTGAGAATTCTACCGTCGGAGACGCCGGTGTATGGCCCCTCACCGGCACAGTCGAAGGCTAAGCTTTCAGGGCCTATAACATTATCGGGGAGTCTCAGTTCAACATAATTTCTCAAGACATCCTTCAAAATTTCCTCACCAGAAGAAAAGGTGAAGATAGCAAATAAGAGTATTAAAAAGATGATGAAGAAAAGAGAGGAATAAGAAAACGACTTCATGGGTCGTGTGGTAATGGCCACATAAAGTTGATCTTGTTTTATGGTTATAGTAGTAGGAGAGTAGGAGTATAATCACTTTGAACAGTTCCTCTAATCAAATAATTAAGGTGAGGAACTCACACACCAATAATTGAATATAAAAGGTTTGGTACCTGATTAACAATAATTTTTTTTTAGTGATAATGATGACCTATTTTAAATAATAAGATAAATTCTATTTTGGTACTCTGAGGTATAGATCGATTCCACTTTGGTATCCCGTTCTTTCAAAACTTTTTTCTATTACCTCTCGACGGAAAAAAGTATATACTGATCATGTGCATGGTTGATAAATTCGAGGACCTGATTGTACAATTTCGCAAATTCAAAGACCAATATGCAAACGAGTGATAAATTCTGAGACGAATTTGCTAGTTTACTCGTTACAATTTTTAAAAAAATAGTATAATTTAAATTTTTAAAATTTTAAATATAAACACTATACTTTGTACCAAAATATAAAAATTATCCTTTTTTATTTTTTGCCAAAATATAAATATTATCCTAATTTAACTAGATTAGCCTTAAAACTCCATCGATGTGACATAATAACCGACCAGCTCATTAGTGTGTAATTCCAAAAGTACAAATATTTTAGTAGTGGTAATTTTTATTAAACATGTGTAATCAAAACAAACTTATGGCACTTCTAATGAGCCATTGGTTAGTTGACTGAACAACTCTTTTAACCATGACTTTTTTCGTTGCTGAAGGAAATTATTTTCAAGAATTGCCACTACAAATTAGTTAATTAATGACAATTTTTGAGAGACTTATCAAGAACCAAAACATAAGGTTTAGAAGCAGACCCAATCCACAACCTCCCATTATGTTCATTCACTTCACTGGCAGAGACAAGCACTTGACCTCCTTCTCCATTTAACACCTCCAAAATCTTTCCATTCTCATCAAACTTCACTCCCACATCCACATTAACTCCATTTTCAGATGTTGCATTAATATTGTCACTGAATAGTGCCACCCAATAGTGTCCCCTTTTGTCTCTCTTGATATTATCTGGGAGTCTGTCAACTTGTGCAAAATGGTCATAAGTGTAGGCCTTGGGGCCTTTGAGCCAAAACTTGCTAATCTTGTTTAAACTAGTTTGTGCTAGAAGAAGGAATGAGGCATCTTGGCTTAGAGCCACACCATTTGGAGATGCTATGTCTTTGAGAAGCACTTCTACTTTCTTGCTTATTGGATCATATTTCAACAATCTTCCTGTTTTATCTCCTGTCTCTGGTATCTTTAGAAACTCCCTTTTACACAAAGAAAATGATGAATAAATTTTATTATTTTTAAGATGAAATTAATTAATGAAGTAGGAACTAATTATGAGTACCTTCTTTGATATACACTGCTTGTGTCTGTAAAATAAACAACACCAATTTGGTCATCAACATCTAACCCATTTAGATATTTGAAGGGGACACCATCATCTGCTGACGTGGCTAGTTGTTGGGCCACACCACCGTTGGGCCCAACAACAAGAAGCCCAAAATAGGCATCTGCTATGTAAAAATTACAGGTTTTGGTATTAAATTGGAGGCCCAATGGCCTCCCACATAAGGGCTCCATATCTGGATCTGTTGACCCATCACATAATTTCCTATCCCTGTAATCAAATATTTGATTAAAAGAAAAAGGTTAAAATCTAGTTGGCTTTTAAATATTTCATCTGTTTTGAAACAGAATTAAATATTTTCATAACAATTTTATTCTTAAAAAAATTCGAACTTTCTAATTATTCTATTAAAAATCATTGGCAATTATTGTACGCACACATTTAAATAAAACATTTCCAGATCTGAAACACATAAACAAAATACAACAACAAATCAACAATCTCTGACTCAATTGTTAATCCTGTAACAACCTCTTTTTTTTATGAACTTGTGCTGCTATAATATATTCTCAAGATAAATTCTGGTGAAATTAAGTAAGAACATGTTAATATTTCATGTAATATGTATTTAATGATTATTTTTAACAAGGTTTAAATTTTGAGTTTTTCTTAAAAAAATTAAAACTTTTTTTTAAAAAAAATGAAATTTCATGATAGGGCATTAACCTTTGAAAAATATATTCAATACGTACAAGTTCACAACTATATATATATATAGGAATTTTTGCAACAACTAAAAGTACAATAGACATGAATTTGGGATGTATATGTAACATAGTACTATATAGACATGAAGTTGGGATGTATATGTATTGCCTGTGTGGTGAGTTGACTGCAAACTCAAACCATCCTCTCTGAGTTGCTTCCCACTTGAAAATTCTTCCGTCGGAGACGCCGGTGTATGGCCCCTCGTCGGCACAATCGAAGGTTAAGCTTTCAGGGCCTGAAACGCTGGGGAGTTTCAATTGAAGATAATTTTTCAAGGCATGCTTCAAAATTTCTTCCTCATAAGAGAAGGTGAAGGTAGCAAAGAAGAGTATAAAAAAGATGAAGAAAAGAGAGGAAGAAGAAAATGTTTTCATGGCTTAGCTTGTGTGATAAAGGACATGGAGTTGATCTTGTGTAGATATTATATATAGTAGGTATGGGTATGACTTTGAATATAGCTACGTAGTCCCTATATAATAAAATATTAAGGTGAGGTTTTCCTCACCAAAACAATTGTATATAATCAGGTTGATACCTGATTAAAATTATAAAGTATTTTAAAGCTAATGATAACCTATTTCAATTGAATATGTTATACTTTACCCAACCTGGTTTTAATTAATACTATTAATTAGAAAAAGCATACTTTAATTCAATACATAAGTTGGGTCACAAATTGCTTTAAATTAATCTAGCTCTGTTCGCAATTTTAAATTAAAATCATCATGCCGCCATAATTCAATATTCAAATTAGTTGTCTATTTTTACTAATGGATCCAATCATCCAATGTATAATTAAATTGATTCATGTACACCTTTTTTTTACTTTTTTTTTGTCAAAATAAAACTTTGATTCATCAGAAAAAGGCATGAGAGTATTAGAAATTGGCACAAGGCAGAGATATTACTTGGCAAAAATCTGGGTGCACCAAGAGGGACTCTAACGGGAAATTTGATTGGTAGTTCCTCAAGAAGACCCTCTCTTATTCTTGAAGCTTAGGTATTTTAACAATTTGTTAATTTAAGGGTAACAGTAATAGTATAGGATTTAGCTATGTCCAAAGTATTTTTGGATGACATCTTTCATCTTTGTGTTGGTTTGCACGAGATTCTCTGTATTTTTGGTAACAGTAATAGTATAGGATTGAGAGCTTCTCGTAGTGAGGACCATTTGTGTTGGTTTGCACGAGATTCTCTGTAATTTCTCTTTAATTATCCTATTGAAATAAATATTGTTAGAAAATAAGATAGTGAAAATATCCCAAGAGGAGGGTAAATTGGAAACTTTAAAATCTTTTCTTGAAAATTCGTTCCTTAAAAAGCTTCCAGAGGAAGTATGACAGTTCCTTATACTTAGAAGAGTATATTAAAAAACTAAATTGTTCCTGAAAATATATTTCCTTGAAAAAGCCTTGTCAGGAAGTCTGACACTTCCTTGAACGTACTTCCTTGAAAAATATTGTTAGGAAATAACAATGTTCCTGGACGCAGCTTCCTTTAAAATCTGTGTAGAATAAAATGTTCAGGAAGTGCGTAAAAACAGTTTCCTTAACAAAAATAAATATTCAGGAAATGTAAAGAGTTAAGTTAAGGAACAAACACACCAAAACTTTTAGTGGTTCAAATAAGGGTATGATCCTTGATACGGAAATTTCCCTTATCCTACATCCACACCTCTAACCAACCAGCTAGAGGTCTCTTTATATATTGTATCAAAATACAATCGGCACGAAGCTTGGGATCACCCTACAGGTTTTACAACTTAACCCACATATGCTCTAAGGCAAGTCTCTCGGTATATTACTCCTTACGGAACCACACACGGCTTACCTACAAAGGTTTCACCCTAGGAGTTCACCTTCACTTCCTTAAAGCACACAACACGGGATAACCAACTTGGTTTTACAACACAACCCAAATGACTCTAAGGAAAGTATCTAAGTATGTTGCTCTACAAGGAACCACACACGGTTCACCAACACTGGTTTCACCCTAAGAGCTCACTATCACTTCCTTAAAGATTTCACACTCAAGAATACAAGATGAAGAAGATTTTTGATTTATCTCACAAAGAGATTTTCGCTCAGGAACAAGAAGCACAAAGCTTCAGGAAGTCTGCACACAGAAGGAAGGATGTCTACACACAGCAGGAAGGTCTTCTGCACACATCAGGAAGACTGCACTTAGCAGGAGGAAGTCTAAACGTGGAGAACTGATGATTTTGCATACAACAACTTTCTAGATCGCTTCTCTCTTATTTTTCAACTTCAGAACTTCATTCTTTTATATAAAACCAGAGCTAGCCGTTGTAGAAGATAGGAATGAAAGCATCAAATAGGCATTTCCTTTGATTTTGCTAATTGTTATAAGTGAAGGATCTGAATTGTGGTTGACCTGCAAGATGAAATAATGTAATTAGTATATTGTATTAATTCCGATTAACCAAAATTTCAGATTGTAAATAATTGTTTGTTAAGCTCAAATCTAATCTTTTTCAATTTGCATTGTTTCCTGATATAGAATATTTCAGCTTTAATGATAGGATCAAGGAAATAAGGTAATCATGCTAATCTGTCATAATGACGCATCTGATATAGGAAATTTCAATTCATGCCTTTAATTTATTTCCAAATGAAGTGCAAAGCAGATCTGCAATTTTCAATTCAATTAAGCACGTGATAATGAATTCATGGTTTAAAAGATTAATTCCCTTGAGCAATCCTGAGGAACGAATTGAAGGATGTATTCACTGAAATGCTCAGGATATAAAACTTATAAGGTTTGACACAAATAATCGTATGTTTGCAGTTTAAACCAAACAGGTTGTCAAACTCAAGAATACATTTTCTTCATTCAATGTGNAATTAATACTATTAATTAGAAAAAGCATACTTTAATTCAATACATAAGTTGGGTCACAAATTGCTTTAAATTAATCTAGCTCTGTTCGCAATTTTAAATTAAAATCATCATGCCGCCATAATTCAATATTCAAATTAGTTGTCTATTTTTACTAATGGATCCAATCATCCAATGTATAATTAAATTGATTCATGTACACCTTTTTTTTACTTTTTTTTTGTCAAAATAAAACTTTGATTCATCAGAAAAAGGCATGAGAGTATTAGAAATTGGCACAAGGCAGAGATATTACTTGGCAAAAATCTGGGTGCACCAAGAGGGACTCTAACGGGAAATTTGATTGGTAGTTCCTCAAGAAGACCCTCTCTTATTCTTGAAGCTTAGGTATTTTAACAATTTGTTAATTTAAGGGTAACAGTAATAGTATAGGATTTAGCTATGTCCAAAGTATTTTTGGATGACATCTTTCATCTTTGTGTTGGTTTGCACGAGATTCTCTGTATTTTTGGTAACAGTAATAGTATAGGATTGAGAGCTTCTCGTAGTGAGGACCATTTGTGTTGGTTTGCACGAGATTCTCTGTAATTTCTCTTTAATTATCCTATTGAAATAAATATGTTCCTTCTCATAATTAAAAAAAATAAAAGCATTTTTAGTCTTTAAATTTACATCAATTAATTTTTAATTTTGTCTTAATATTTTTTTTTCTATCAATTTTATCCTTAATATTTCATATTTAAAGCATAAATTACTCTATTTAAAAAATAGAAACTTAATTAGTGCTGTTGATTGATGTCATAATCCATCACCAAAGGTGAAGTGCATGGAATCAGAGTATACATCTTCAACTTTAGCGTTGACTCTCCCATTCAAAACCACATGTCCGTGCACTAACAATTTGAAGATGTTGTGGTTTTTAATATTCAAAACCCTCAAACATTCCAATTTAATCCACAACTTTAGCTTTAAACTATTTTATGTAATCATAACCTTTTTTTTAGAAAAAAAAATACACTAACAATTTAATCTTCAAAATACACTAACCTTTTGCATTAACGTCTTTTCTTTTTATAAAAGAACAAACTTATTAAGAGATAAAAGTTAATTTTAAGTGGATGTAAAAGAGTCGGGACTGATAACAAAATCTTTTAAATATTTGAGGGACAAAAAAATAATGAAAAAAAATTGAGGGATCAAAACAAAACTTTGAACAAACACGAGGGACCAAAATAGAACTTTGGCCAACAAAGAGGAGAGACGACATTTTTTCCCCTTTTAGCTTCAACTTTTGACGCCATTAAAAGTGGAAATTTACGAAAGTCGTCACTTGAAGTCAATTATTCAATAGTAACTTGTAGGAGCTTGATCAATTACCAAAACATAAGATTTAGAAGCTGAGCCAATCCACAAGCTCCAATCATCATGCTCATGCACTTCTAACAGAGTCAAACAATTGGCCTCCTTCTCCATCCAAAACCTCTAACCACACCATTTGGTGATACTAAGCCCGTGAGCAATACTTGTACTTTTTTTTGCTAATTGGGTTATACTTCAGTAATTAATCTCTCATCTTTCGGTGCCCCTAATATTTGGAATCAGTTTTAGTTATACCTTTAACTTTTGTTTTGTGCCAATTATGCCTCCAATGTGAAATGCTGGTGTCAATTATACCCTAAAGTTTGACTCTGTTAATTATGTGGACGGAAAATGCTGACGTGTCAATATTTTTTTGCCTATATGTCAATTTTTTTTACCTGAATTGAACACGTANTAACTTTTGTTTTGTGCCAGTTATGCCTCCAATGTGAAATGCTGGTGTCAATTATACCCTAAAGTTTGACTCTGTTAATTATGCATGTGGACGGAAAATGCTGACGTGTCAATATTTTTTTGCCTATATGTCAATTTTTTTTACCTGAATTGAACACGTAGTACATGACTGGATAAATAAAACATGACCAAAGTCCTATTTTGGTCCCTCACTCAATGTTTCAAATTGGTTCCTCAATTTTCTAAAACTTGACACAGTCGGTCTCTCAAAAGTTTTAGTCTTTTACATCCATGACTTGGCAAATCTCATCACTATGGTCTATGGTCGATACTGAAAGTTCAAATGCAATGTCTCTTATGAAAGCAAGTGCTTCTTTTCATGACTTAATCCCTTTGGTTGTTAAGCTTAAAATTCATGGACTAGCTGTACCTATATAAGAAAAAAGCAAGTTTCGGTGAATTCATTTGGTTGGGCAATTAAAGATAGTAGTAATTAAGGTTGTTATTGACAGCATCAATGCCAGGGATTTGATTTCTTTTATGATTGAGTCATTCTCGCCGCCTCCCAAATTCCGACCTTCAAATCATTCGCTCTTTCTTGTACTCCAACGTCTCCATTTTCCTCGCCATCCCCAATCGTCTCGTCTCCTCCAACGCCGTCAACTGGAATGAGCGAATCAAGCAAAGGTAAGAACACTAATTGATTTTGGATTTGGGTTTGAGGATGGAAATTTAGGGTTTGAAATTGAGGATTTCGTCAGATTTTAGAGAGAGAAGTTGTTTTTGTTCAAATTCAATTATAATCTTATTTTTTTTTATTTTTACGTTTTGATCCTATTATATAATGAAAATGACCTTAATGTAAAAAAAACTAAAACTTTTGAGGGACCAACTATGCTAAGTTTTGGAAAACTGAGGGATCAATATGGAACAAAAAATAACTGGGGGACCAATTTGGAACATTGAGCATAACTGAGGGACCAAAATATACAGGACTTTGGCCATGTTTTATTTATCCAATCATGTGTCAGGTGTTCAATTCAAAAAAAATAATTGACACATAGGCAAAAAATTGACACGTCAGCATTTTCCGTCCACATAATTAAGGTAGTCAAACTTTAGAGTATAATTGACACCAACGTTTGACATTGGAGGCATAATTGACACAAAATAAACGTGAAGAACATAACTAAAACTGACCCTTAACGTTATGGGCATAGAAGAGTCTTTTGCCTTAATCTCCCATATATATCTCTTGTCTCAATTGAATATTTTTTAAAAGGGCAAAACTTATATCAAATTTCTTATATCCTTGCAATTAAATTCTCCAATCGACATTTGACACATGACAAAAATTTTATACATAACCAATCATAATAAAGAGAGAATATTAAACACCACTTTTTGCATGACCAATCATTGAAGAAAGAGAATATAATTAAAACTGTGATTGGAAGAACTTTATAGCAAAAATATAAATAACTTGATATAAGTTTTTTCTGTTTTGCAACTCCCCCTTTCACGAAGAGGAAATCAAATGGGAAAAGTTTAATTATCTTATTGTGTTATTACTAGAGAACTAGCTAATAACCCCTTCAATAATTATGATTTATGTGCCAATAACTCTTCAATAGGAACTCTGAAAGTTGATAATAAGTACTTCTATTGATTACGTACTTGTAACCTTTTATAAATAACTCTTTTGAATTATATATATATATAGAGAGAGAGAAAATATTTAATTTGATCTATCTCTAGAAATTACGTGAGTTCATAATTTAACTTTTAAAAGTTTGTATTACACATTTTAGCCTGACTAAAGAGTATAAATTAGACCTTTTTTTTTTGTAGGAAATTAAACTTTTCTTACTCCATTAATTATTAATAAAATAAAAAACTTGTATAATTTTTTTTTTATGGATTTTCATATAAAATTATAGTGTTTATGAAAAGAATAATATGATTTTTTGTATAAACTTTACCTTGCCTGGTTTCTTTGATTTTTTTAAATATTATTTTTCAATAAAAAAGGCCAACCCAGTTCGAGTCCCACTTGGTGGAGTGCTGGGAAGGAAATATACTAGCAGCCTTACCCCTACTTTTTTGTAGAGAGGCTTGTGCGAACCCACGATCTCAGACTCCATAGCAAACGTACTTACCGTTGAGTAATATTATTTTTCAATAACTGTAAAATTTATTTATTTAATGCAATTATAACAAATCTATTAGTAATGCCGCATTGATTGTCAACGAAACTATTCTCAAAGATCACACAAAGTTACAATTGATGAAGGGAATATTTAGCAATGATTTCTTCTGCCACTAAAACGTCACTTCTAATGACAACTTTTTGAACAGAGTCTTACCAAGAACCACAACATAAGATTTAACAGTAGATCCAAGCCACAACCTCCCATTATATTCTTCCACTTCACTTGTAGAGCTAATCTCTGGCCTTCCATTTCCATCCAAAACTTCCAAAATGTTTCCCTTTTCATCAAATTTTATTCCCACAGGATATTCCTCTTTCCTCCATAGTGCCAGAGCTTGGCTCTGCAACCTTGCATTATTATCTGCACTTTGAAGTTTTGTGGTGTCATAATTCAGTGCCACCCAGAATTTTCCCATCTTGTTTCTCTTGATGTTATCTGGAGACCTTTCTAATTGAGCAAAAAGTTCAGAAGTATAGGCTTTGGAGCCTTTGAGCCAAACCTTGTGAATCTTGTTTGAAGTAGATTCTGCTAGCAGAAGGAATGAGCTGTCTTGGCTTAGAGCCACACCATTTGCAAGTGCTAAGCCTTTGAGCAGAACTTGAACTTTCTTGCTCACAGGGTCATATTTCAGCAATCTTCCTGATCTATCTCCTGTTTCGATTATCTTTGAAAACTCCCTTTCACAAAGAGAAAGGCAGAAAAAAGGTTAATTATAGGCAAGTCTTACAGTTTATATATATATATTCTTTGCACCAAGTTCACTTAAGCTTCCTGATTCATGATCAAATATTCCACTTTCATCAAGTATCAAAAGCTACAGAAGAGAAAGAGTAAACATACAATTTGGTCCTTGAAAAATGCACGAGTTGACAATTCAGTTCTAAAAAAATCTAATTTACACACTTATCCTTGAAAGTGTGATGGCAATAAAGCTTAATCCTTTAAGCCTTATTTTTAGGGACTTAATTGCATGGTCAAAAGGATTAAAATGTATATGGTCAATAGGTTTCACAGCTTTCATAGATTAAAGAGATTGAGTTGTTATCTTGTGTATTTGGAAAGACCAATTTATATGTTTACTCAAAAATAAATTATGTAAAATGAAAAGTGCACTTATGAATGAAAAGAGGGAATTAGGAGTACTACCCAGGACCATATACGGTGCTACTTTCTGAGAAATAAACAACACCAGTTTGTCCATCAACATCTAAGCCATTGAGAAACTTGAAGGGGACACCATCATCAGTAGAATTGGCTAGTTGTTTGGCCACACCACCATTGGGTCCAACCATGAAGATCCCTAAGTAAGAATCTGCAAAGTAAAGATTACATGTTTTGTAGTCAAATTTGACTCCCAATGGCCTCCCACATAGATGATCATTTTCTGGGTCTGTTGAGCCATCACATAGTTTCCTATCCCTACACTCAGACATTTCAACAAACACCTTCAGTGCAACCATATATACATATAAGAATTTATGCATATGGTTTCACGAACAGACCAAATATAGAAAACCCAGTACTTAAACACAGAATGAGATTTCTTCAAGCAAATGTATATATGTATTTACTTATAACAAATTTTAATTCAGAGATTAGAAATTAAAGTGTAAAATATATATTTATAAGTTGAGAGATGTATGTGTTGCCTGTGTGGTGAGTTAACAGCAAATTCAACCCATCCTTGGTGAGTTCCTTTCCATTTGAGAATTCTGCCGTCGGAGACGCCGGTGTACGGCCCTTCGCCGTCGCAGTCGAAGGCTAAGCTTTCGGGGCCGGAAACACCATTGGGGAGACTCAATTGAAGGTAGTTTTCAAATCCAACAGAAGATAAGGTGAAGGTGACAAGTGAGGATAACAGAGTGATAGTGATGAAGACAAGAAGAGAGACAGAAGAAGAAGAAGAAGAAAATGGGTTCATGATCATCTATGGAAAATGAGAAATAATAATTAAATATCAACTTTTTGAGAAGGATATATATTTGGAATTGGTACTGTATAAGAATTGTATAAGAATGATGGAAGAAGAGTTGAGGAAAAGCACAAAAGTAAGGTAGTGTGATTGAAGATTTGTATACTCACCTTGTCATAATATATATATATATATATTATATTTTTATTAAGTATTATATTTATATATATAGAGTATTTATTTATAATTATTAATTAAAAAAAGTTAATGGATATATAAAGAACATCAAGATAATGAATTTAAGAGTAAACATAAAACTTTTTAAAGAGTAATTGGTGTAAATTAAAATTTTAAAAATTAAATTAAGAAATCCTATAATTTTTGGAAACTGAATGATATGTTTATTTTTTATATGTTTAATTCCTACTTTTTCGTATTTTTTTGTGTAAATATTTTTTTTTACAACTAAACTCTTCAATTTCTTTTAGAGAAAATGCATGTTTAATTTTTAGTAAAATAACGAAATTTAAGAACAAGTATAGCTAGCAAAGTTTGATGCTAACTTACCAATATAATTATAAGTAACGTGACACTTTCAATACAAGATAAAAGTTAAGAGGGCCCATGTCATAAGAAGGGCCTTGATGTTTCATAAAAAAATGAAAAAAATAAAAGAAGATCCTTGATGAAGAATACAAAAAATATAAGTAACGTGACCCTTTCAATACAAAATATTTTTTCTTCTCATCAGAGTTATTTCACAAAGACTTGCCCGATATCACCACAAAAGTCCATATTGTAGCCGAAGTGATTTGTGGCAAACTGGCAATGCCATAGAAAGTATCATAACAAATTAACAATTTATTCACTATCTTTTCATCTCTCTTATTTAAATTAACTTTAAAAAGTAAAAGTAATAAAAAACCATCAAATAGCCTCATACATGGGGTGATTTGTGGCGAAAATGCCCCTATCATTGTTTAACATATTTAAGGACGATGAAGGATCTTAATCTATATATGGAATAGATACAAGCACTAATGAAAAGAAGGTGTATATATATTTATTGAGAAAAGATCAAAGTTCACATATCGAAGTTACATTTATTAATTTATTCAAGCAAACTTGAAAAGACCCTCAGGAGTCATGACTCAAACATTAAAAACGCAAACAAACAAACACACGCACACGCTCATATATATAAAGGGTTAATTATAGGTAAATTAAGATAAACAACATAAGGTTTAAAAACAGACCCAACCCATAACCTATGATTATATTCTAACACTTCACTCACAGACTCAAGCTCTTGACCTCGTTTTCCATCCAATACCTCCAAAATCTTTCCCTTGTCATCAAATTTCACTCCCACTGGGTCTCCTTCATAATGATGATTAGCATTATTATTAATCACTCCACTTTGAAGCAATGATGTATTACTGTTTAGTCCCACCCAGAAATATCCCTTCTTGTTCCTCTTGATGTTATCTATAGGCTTTTCAAGTTGTGCAAAAAGTTCTGAAGTATAAGCTTTGGGGCCTTTAAGCCAAAACTTGTGAATCCTGGCTAAGCTGAATTCTGCTATCAGCAAGAATGAGGCATCATGGCTTAGAGCCACACCATTTGCAAATGTTAAGTCTTTCATAAGCACATGTACTTTCTTGCTTCTAGGATCATATTTCATCAATCTCCCAGAATTATCCTTTTTTTGGAGTATCGATGCAGTCTCCCTTTCACATGTTAAAGAAGAAACAATATAATAAAGTTAATAATTTGTATGTCTTATATATTATTCTATATAAAAATAAAATTTTATATAAACTTTCGTTTAATAAAGTCAATACACACCTCTCTTGGTATACACTGCTGGTATCTGATATATAAACCAC
This sequence comes from Chamaecrista fasciculata, assembly GCA_003254925.1. Taxonomy (NCBI): domain Eukaryota; kingdom Viridiplantae; phylum Streptophyta; class Magnoliopsida; order Fabales; family Fabaceae; genus Chamaecrista; species Chamaecrista fasciculata. The sequence goes on along the minus strand of QANZ01014428.1, from coordinate 85,235 downwards.
ACCAGTTTGGTCATCAATGTCTAAGGCATTCAGAAACTTGAAGGGGACACCATCATCTGCTGACGTGGCTAGTTGTTGGGCCACACCACCATTAGGCCCAACCACAAGCAGCCCAAAATAGGAATCTGCTATGTAAAGATTACATGTTTTGGTGTCAAACTTGAGACCCAATGGCCTCCCACACAAAGGTTCCTTGTTTGAATCTGATGAGCCATCGCATAGTTTCCTATCCCTACAATCAAATATTTGCAATAACATATAAATTCAGTACAACTATATTTATGTATATTTATATAGGTGCTTTTAATTATAAGATATATATGTATCAATTAAATATATGAACAAATAAAAGTTGAGATGTATGTGTTTACCTGTGTGGGGAGTTGACCGCAAACTCAACCCATCTCTTGTGAGTTGGTTCCCATTTGAGGATTCTGCCATCGGAGACACCGGTGTATGGGCCGTCGCCGTGACAGTCAAAGGCTAAGCTTTCGGGGCCGATGAGATTACCGGGGAGTCTCAGTTCATGGTAGTTTTTCAGTCCATCCACTACAACTACTTTTTCACTAGAAGAAAAGGTCAAGGTGACAAATAAGGATAACATAGAGATGAAGACAACAAGACATGAAGAAAATGGCTTCATCATGATCATCTAATATGGAATATGAAATATGGATATGGAACACATTCACAAAGTGTTATATATATAGGTGTGTATGTGTGTGTGAAAGTTAAAGTCAACAGAAATTTTAAATTTTTATAATCAAATGCTTAAGCAGCCGGAGATTATATATATATTTGATATACTAAGAGACTGGAAATGGCTTAAGGAAGGAATCAAGCTAGAATTGATAATTAATGGAACATGAACATGAGAGGTGTAGAAGGAAAGTATGATCCATTGACATCTTAACGATACAGTGTATGTTCCCATATTTCAGATTGACTTTTTCTACAAGTGTATTGGACCAAGGACATTGGAGGTTTTTGGCATTTAAAAGAATTATAATCAGCATTTTCCATATAATTAATAATAGGAAAAATCACCTCCAATTATAACTTTATAAGGCACTGGGGAAGGTCATAACTCATAAGTGCATAGCAGCAATTGAAACCGCTGCCAGAAAAAAAAACATTAAAAGCCCCTGTGTTGTTAGCTCCGTCAACAACGCCAAAGCAAAGAGTCAGGTTCATTTTTTATTTTGAGAAAGAAAACTTTTTAACGAAGTGCCATGATTTATAGAAGATGGAACTCCCATCTTAGTAAATTTTTAAAAAAGTGATGAATTTTAATAAATTCTTGATAATGTTTTTGAAATCTTCGACTTGCTCGTGTTGGGTAATTGATTGAAAATGGAGGTAGGTGAGGTTTTAAGAAGTCCCACATTACTTGGTTAACAACTGTGGGAGGGGTTCAACTACTATAAAAGGAGGCTCAAGGCAAGTTTATAAGTGCACCAAATCAATACATTTTAAGCATTGTATTTGACTTTTAAATTTCTTCCTCTCTTAAAGGGGTCAGACCGGCTCAGAGGTAGAGGGGTCGGTCTGACCATTCCTTATCAATTTTTTTTTATGTAGGCAAAAGTACTTTTGTTATTCCCAAACTATGAGGTAAGTGTCAATTGTACCCTTAAACATTTTATTATGGTCAATTGTGCCCCATAGTCTAATGCCATCTAAACGTCATGATGACGAGACGCCAATATTTTTAGAGGTACAATTGACAAAAAAATATAGGCCAAAGTTCTATTTTCGTCCCTCTGTTATGCTCATTGTTCCAAACAGGACCCTCAGTTATTTTTCGTTCCATATTGATCCCTCAGTTATTTATCAAAAAAAAAAACAAAAGTTTTCTCTCTCTTTCACACCTCTCCCCCTCTCTCTCTCTCGAACACCACTCTCTCTCTTTCACTTAAAATCTTAATTTATTTCCTTTTTCTTACGTTTTGATCCTATTATAAAAAGAAAAATGACCTTAATATAAGAAAATAAAACTTTTGGGCATGAAAGTTTATTTTTCCTCTTTTTTTAACGGAATAATAGATGAAAAACGTTAGAGGGACCAACTTTGACAAATTTTGGATAACTGGAATCAATATGGAACGAAAAATAACTGAGGGACCTATTTAGAACAATAAACATAACAGAGCAACCAAAATAGGACTTTGACTTTAAAAAAAATTAGTAAGCTAACGTTCAATTTATATACGTCATCAAAAGGTGGATATTAATTGAGAAAAAAGATAAAGTTCACATATAAAAGATATATATATTTATTGAAACAAACTTGAAATGACCCTCACGAGTCATAACTCAAACATTGAAAACACACACACACACATATATGAAGTAAAAGGTTAATTATAGTTTAATTAAGAAAAACAACATAAGGTTTAGCAACAGACCCAACCCACAACCTCTGATTATTTTCCAACACTTCACTCACAGAATCAAGCTCTTGACCTCGTTTTCCATCCGAAACCTCCAAAATCTTTCCCTTGTCATCAAATTTCACTCCCACTGGGTCTTCTTGATGATGATGATTAGCATTACTATTAATCACTCCACTTTGGAGATGTGATGTATTACTATTTAGTCCCACCCAGAAATGTCCCTTCTTGTTCCTCTTGATGTTATCTGTAGACCTTTCAAGCTGTAAAAAAAGTTCTGAAGTGTAAGCTTTGGAGCCTTTAAGCCAAAACTTGAGAATTCTGCCTAAACTGGACTCTGCTATCAGCAAGAATGAAGCATCATGGCTTACAGCCACACCATTTGCAAATGCTAAGCCTTTGAGAAGGACATATACTTTCTTGCTTTTGGGATCATATTTCATCAATCTTCCAGATCTATCCTTTGTTTGGACTATCAATTCATTCTCCCTATCACAAAGATGAAACCATAATGAAGTTAATTATTTGTTGCTTCTGATAAGAGATGAAGGAGATAACTTTAATTTGTAATTTTACATCACATTATATTTCTGAATTTAGATGATACATCTAAAAATATAAAGTAACAAGAGTAGTACTATATTATACATACCCTGCATGGTATACACTGCTTGTATCTGAGAAATAAACCACACCAGTATGATCATCAACATCTAACCCATTCAGAAAATTGAAGGGGACACCATCATCTGCTGACGTGGCTAGTTGTTGGGCCACACCACCATTAGGCCCAACCACAAGAAGCCCATAGTAGGCATCTGCTATGTAAAGATCACAAGTTTTGATGTCAAATTTGAGGCCCAATGGCCTCCCACACAGAGGTCCCTTGTTTAGATCTGATGAGCCATCACATAGTTTCTTATCCCTACAATCAAACATCTGCAATAACAAATATATTCAGTACATCTATCTACATATATATATGTATGCATATAAATATATGTCCATTGATTACTATATGAAAAAATAAAGTTATCTGTTTGCCTGTGTGGAGAATTGACTGCAAACTCAATCCATCTCCTGTGAATTGTTTCCCATTTGAGGATTCGGCCATCGGAGACGCCGGTGTATGGGCCGGCGCCATGGCAGTCAAAGGCTAAGCTTTCAGGACCTGTGATATTACCAGGAAGCCTCAATTTGTGATAATTTTTCAAGCCATCCACCACAATCACTTCACTTGAAGAAAAGGTGAAGCTCACAAATAAGAAAAACAGAGAGATGAAGAGAACTGAAGAAGAATAAAAACAAGAAAATGGCTTCATGATCATCTATGGAATATGGATGGAGAACATGCAGAAAGTGTTATGTGTGTTAAAGGTAAAGTCAACAGAAAATTTCAATTTTTATAGCCAAATGGTTATGCAGCAGGAGATGATATTATATATATATATATATATATATATATATATATATTTGGTATATTCAGAGACCGGAAATGGCTCAAGGAAGGAAGAAAAATACAATTGATAATTAATTAATGGAACATGAAAGTCAGGTGTGGAAGGAAGGTATGATCCATTGACATTAATTAATGATATTGCGTTTAGTATATGTTTCAATTAAGATTGGCTTTTTCTGGATTGAGACTGCTCTCCTTTTTATCTCTATTATATATGAGTTTGTTAATTGTTATTATATATTGAATTTGAAACACTTCAATTATTCATGTTTTTAAAAATATTTATTAATAAAATGTAAGATATAAATGTTAGGAATAATTAGCATTATTATTATTATTAATGTTAGTAATTCAAAAATTGGGGAGTAGTTGAGCTCTTGACCGAGTCTCGCGGGAATTGATTTTATTTTGGTTATTGTATTTATTTAATTATGAGTTTGTTAGCGAGGAGAAGATTTTATGAAGATTATTTGAATTATCTTTTTTGTTATTCTCACAATCTGTTTGAAATATCTTTCAGATTTGTGATTAATTTTAGAATATTTGATTAGGATTTGATTAAGATTTTCTAGATATTTTAAATTTATGATTTCATGTATTCCCTTATATAAGAGGGTATTTGCCGATTGAATAAGATGGATGAGTTCCCCTTAAAATAAAAAAATGCCAACAGTGGTATCAGAGCCCTAGGTTCTTTTGAGAGTATTCCGTTCTTGAAAGCTTTAGGTTTTGAGAGTCTGTGAGGTAGAGTAGCACATCTCTCATATGTTGAGATGATGTTGCTACAAAGAATTCTCCTAGTGGAAGGAACGAATCCTCGCCATTACTTCAAAAATTTGATATTTGTGTTGAATAATTGCAAGAGCTCGATGAAAGAATTGACACAAAGAAGATGAGATAGGAGCAGCATAAGAAGTCGAAGAAGAAGTGAATCTTTTATAAGAAGCGCACAAGATTTGATGATTTTTGGAGAGATGGTGCTCCAATGGGTTAATGATGAGATCATTAGCGAAATGATGAGAAAGTGCATCATTATGGAAAGACGAGAAGCTTCGTAGAAAAGATTCTTGGAAAAGTTGAAGATTGATGTAATTAAACTGAATTTTCTTGTAAAGAAATTTCAGTTTAAGGGAGGAATTGTTAGGAATAATTAGCATTATTATTATTATTAATGTTAGTAATTCAAAAATTGGGGAGTAGTTGAGAATATTTGATTAGAATATTTGATTAGAATTTGATTAAAATTTTCTAGATATTTTAATTTATGATTTCATGTATTCCCCTATAAAAGAGGGTATTTGCTGATTGAATAAGATGGATGAGTTCCCCCTAAATAAAAAAATCCCAACAATTAAAAGAAAACTTAAGATGGCAATAAAAAAGTTGATTGGATTACCGACTGGACCATTCTGTTAATGGCTAAGTTTAACGATGACATAGTAGAAGAAGCCTCTAAACAGAACAAGAGAAGTTTATAACTGTCATGTAAAACTTAAAAAGTTAAAAGAATAAATTACATTTAATCCAAAGTTCAGGAGATAATTAATATGAAGTTTAAAGAATCCACACACATATACAAAATATCAACAAATTCACATGAAGAATTAATCCACCACAAACAATTATGCAGTTGATTAAATTAAGGAACTGAGAGAGCAACCAAGACGATCAGAGGGTGAAATGGAAAGGTGTATTGAAATTGAGCAGTTTTTTTCAGATACTAATAAATAAATTATAGCAACGGAGATTCTTGTCGCTATTCCATTGCTATTTCCAAAATAAATTTAGCTAGGATTAAACTGACGTTACTCTGTCGCTATTCTGATTTCACAATTTCTTACCAACAAGGGCCACTTAATTTTGTAAATTTAGTCAGAAAAATATTTTTGCTAGCTGTTTCGTAGTTAATTAGATTCGATTAACCCTGGAATAATATTTCTTAACTAAATTTTGTAGCTGTTATCAATTTTTTAGTGTCAATTTCAGCTTGCGTTAGAAAGAAACTCGTGTCCGTGTGTTCAAACAATCATACAAATGGAAGTTGAAGCACTCTCTTTCAATATATTTCAATATCTGATCTTATCCAATAAAATATACTGAAGCAAGAACTGGAGAGGTGAATTCTATATTTCACGTATAGAAAATATGTTTATTCAAGTGAATTTGAAACTCATGAATATAACTCAAACATTAAAAACAACACATCTAAAAAAGTAAACAACACATGATTCAAACATTGAAAACACACACACATATATGTGAAGTAAAAGGTTAAGTATAGTTTAATTAAGAAAAACAACATAAGGTTTAAAAACAGACCCAACCCACAACCTGTGATTAATTTCTAACACTTCACTCACAGATGCAAGTTCTTGACCACCTCTTCCATCCAAAACCTCCAAAATCTTTCCATTGTCATCAAACTTCACTCCCACAGGGTATTTTTTATGGCGATTAGCATTATTCTGAATCACTCCACTTTGAAGAAATGATGTATTACTGTTTAGTCCCACCCAGAAATGTCCCTTTTTGTTCCTCTTGATGTTATCTGCAGGCCTTTCAAGTTGTGAGAAAAGTTCTGAAGTGTAAGCTTTGGAGCCTTTAAGCCAAAACTTGTGAATTCTGGCTAAACTTAGTTCTGCTATCAGCAAGAATGAGGCATCATGACTTACAGCCACACCATTTGCAAATGCTAAGTCTTTGAGAAGGACATGTACTTTCTTGCTTTTGGGATCATATTTCATCAATCTTCCAGAACTATCTTTTCTTTGTACTATCAATGTATTCTGACTTCACAAAGATGAAACAAGAATGGAGTTGATCACTATATATATATATAAAAGGTATTATATTAAACTTATTATTTTACACAAATCTTAAGGTATTAAACCTAACTGACATCTTAATTAATTACAATCTCATTGTAATAATCCTCCATCATCTAGATCTCTAAAGTGTTTTATTTTAAAAAATAAAAATAAATAACACTATTTAAATTATATATATCAAAGCTTAAAAAATAAATATCTGAGTCCTGTCAAGGCCATGTGTTTTTACATCAAATCCGAAACATTGACCTTGACCCACCTTAAAATATCCAAATTAATTAACAGCAACGTTTGTGACTCATCATAATACTTTTCAAATCAAGTTTACTTGGTCTTCCTCTTCACTCAAAGATGAAGTCCTCTCTATACTTTTCAGTCATTAATTAACAAAAAGGAAAGAATCTTTAATTATCATGAACTCAAAAACTACCAAATTAAAAAGACATCATCATCAAAAGTGGGAATGAAGTGCACTTAAATTTCAAGGCATCATGAACAAAAAGAGGCAAATCAAACTAAAAATAAGAAGCAGCTAGCAAGACTAGTACTATATATATATACATACCTCTTATTGTATACACTGCTGCTATCTGAGAAATAAACAATACCAGTTTGGTCATCAACGTCTAAGGCATTCAGAAACTTGAAGGGAACATCATCTGCTGACGTGGCTAGTTGTTGGGCCACACCACCATTGGGCCCAACCACAAGAAGCCCAAAGTAGGCATCTGCTATGTATAGATCACATGTTTTGCTGTCAAATTTGAGGCCCAATGGCCTTCCACACAGAGGTTCCTTGTTTGAATCTGATGAGCCATCACATAATTTCTTATCCCTACAATTGAAAAAAATTTGCAATAACATATATATATATATATATATATAGTCAGTACAATTGTATGTTTTATACATATATATATATATGTATAGGTGCTTTTATATGCAGATGGTCTCACATACAGATATACATATCACCAAACAAATAATAGAACTTGATATATAGTTTCTGAAGTTGAATGAATATATATGAACAAATAAAGTTGAAATATCTTCTCACTGTCGACGTAAGGGCCTTGTTAGTAGGTAATCTGTAAGTACCTCTATAAGTGCTCATAGAATCGGGAGGCCTGTCCTAGTATCGGTGAGCCCCCAGGCCCAACTCACTTAATATTTTTTTTAACAAAAAAAAAGTTGAGATGTATATATGTATGTGTTTACCTGTGTGGAGTGCTGACTGCAAACTCAACCCATGTTTTGTGAGTTGGTTCCCATTTGAGGATTCTGCCGTCGGAGACGCCGGTGTACGGCCCATCGCCGTGGCAGTCAAAGGCTAAGCTTTCAGGGCCTGTGATATTGCCAGGGAATTTCAGTTCATGATAGTTTTTTAAGCCATCCACTACAACCACTTTACTAGAACAAAAGGTGAAGGACGTCACTGATAATAAGGTTAACAGAGATATGAAGAGAACTGAAGAAGAAGAAGAAGAAAATGGCTTCATGATCATAAAGTATGGAATATGGATATGGAGCACATTCACAAAGTGTTTGTGTATATATATAAGAGAGAGAGATCGTGTTTGAGTGAATATAATAAAGGTTTGTGAAGAATTGTCTGTTCTCTGTTCTAAATTCTATTCAATTAGTGAAAGGTAAAGTCATACAAAAGATATCAAATTTTATATGGTTAATAAGCCGCCGGCAGATTTGATGACACCTGTTAATTATATGTATACATATATATAGGTTAAAACCTCATTTTGGTCCTAAAATTATTTTTTATTCTACTTTAGTCCTCAAATTAAACTTTCATATTTGTTCTATTTTAGATCCCAAAATGTGATTTCGTCTAATTTTTGCCTTTATATATAACTTGAAATTGACCATTTCTATATCATATATATTTTAATAAGTGTGTAGATAGACAAAAAGAAAAAAAAACTTTTCATTCTTAGTCACAAATTGGAGATAAATAAAAGTTTATCTTTCTCTCTTTGTTAACTCATTTATTAATTATGACACATATAAGAGAGAAACGATTCATCTCAATTTTTAACTGTCCAAGTTAAAAAATAATGGCAAAAACTATATAAAATCACATTTTTGTGGACCACATCGGAAAAATGTAGAAGTTTAAGATTAAAATGAGTATTTGAACCCACTCTCTCTCTCTATATATAAATTCGTGCACATATATATTTGATTCAGAAACGGTAAAGGCTTCAGGAAGAAAGAAAAATTAAAATTGATGACTAGCGGAACTTGAAAATGACAGGTTAATTCGAAGGATAATAAAACTAATTGGCATATTGTATTTGTATTGTTGTATTATTGTATTGTTGTTCGATGATACTGCATATGTTTCGATTAAGATTGACTTTTGCTGGAAGAAAACAAAAGTGATAGAGACTCTCATTTTTATTATCTATAATTGTAAGACTCGCGAATAATTCATGTTTGAAATATATATTTTTAAAATTCAAACTATAATAAAAAATTTAAAAAATATTAATAATAATATATAGAAAAGCAATTTTTTTGAAAAATTATTATTTATTTAATTTTATTATAATTTAAAAATCATATTAACATATACTTAATTAAATATACAAGGTCTATCAATATATCTTTTAATTTAAGTTAAAAGTATAAACAATGTGTAATTTCTTTTCAAAATGTGGATGTAAAGTTTTTCTACAGTTTAAGATTTCGAGTCTTCCAATGTGTTTCTCATTGTTTAAACTTATATGTAAGGAAATTTAAATTTATTCAAATCACAATCCATTACATTCATATATAATAAAGGATTTTTCAGGCCAAAAAAAATATATATAATAAAGGATTTTTACCAAAAAAAAATATATAATAAAGGATAAATTGCATTTAATATCTTGAAATATGGATCAGTTTTACTTTGGTACTCATTTCTTTCAAAAGTGACATTTTAGTACCTTGTTCTATTCGTCGTTAGTATTTTAGTACCAAAAACTCTTTTTCAGTTACTTTTTGACAAAAAAAAAAGCACGTACAAGTCACGTGTATGATCAAAAACACGAAATTCACCTTCCTAAATTCAAATTTCACGATTTAGCCTAAAAAAAAACATGAATTCCTCTACCTTCAAGTACATACTGATGAATCATGTTTTTTGGAGGTTGAAGTGTTTTTTGAAAATTGAATTGTAAAATCTGAATTTAAGATGATGAATTTTGTGTTTTTTATCATGCACATGACTTACACGTGCTCTTTTATATCAATTGGTTGAATTGTGCTTTTTTAATAGAGTAAGTGTATATATAGAGAATTACATACTATTTGAGGCTGATATCTCTAATCAATATAAAGAGATATGATCATTATCTGTTTGAGGGAGCATACTCAAGATATGAAAAATATTTAAAAATAATTAAATTCATTTAATTTTATCAAATGTCCCAGAAGGGACAATAAAGAAATAATCGAGGGTTCTTATAATTTTTCTCTTTAATTTCTTTCATTTTGTTTAAAATTCAAAAGTATTCATCTTTCTATGATGTTTAAAATCACATAACTCGATCAGAAGGTGTATACTTATTAAAATTAAAGAGATGATGACAATACACAGAAGGCGCATTTATTCAAACAATTAAGTTTGAAATAACTCTCATAAATCATGACTCAAACATTAAAGGCATATATACAAATATAAATACATAGTAGAAGGTTGATTAGAGCTTAATTAAGAAAAGCAACATAAGGTTTAGAAGAAGATCCAACCCACAACGTTTGATTATTTTCCAACACTTCACTCACAGAATGAAGCTGTTGACCTCCTTTTCCATCCAAAACTTGCAAAATCTTTCCCTGGTCATCAAATTTCACTGCCACTGGGTCTCCTTGAATTGGATGATTAGTAGTATTGGTATTACTGATTTGTGCCACCCAGAAATTTCCCATATTGTTCTTCTTGATGTTATCTGTCGCCCTTTCAAGTTGTAAAAGAAGTTGTGAAGTATAAGGTTTGGAGCCTTTAAGCCAAAACTTCTGAATTCTGCCTAAAGTGGACTCTGTTACCAACACGAATGAAGCATCTTGGCTTAGAGCCACACCATTTGCAAATACTAACCCTTGGAGAAGGACATGTACTTTCTTGCTTCTGGGATCATATTTCAGCAATCTTCCAGATTTATCTTTTGTTTGGATTACCGACATGAACTCCCTTTCACAAAGAGAAAACAATAATCAACTTAATTATGTGTATATATGATCCATGTAATTTTTTTTATTTCTTGGACAATGTTTGTATGTTATTGTTCTTTTTTTTGTCATAAATTTTGTCATGGCACGTGCTTGTATTCTATTAATTAGGGATAATATCCGCACGGGACACGGATGGAAGAGGTACTCTCCATCCCCGTCCCTGATCTCCACGGTAGGATTTTTTTTTCGTCCTTGTTTTCTAACTTTTTATAGTTTTCACGAGAATTCCCACATAATATTTTATAAAAAATAATAGTTATCTTTAATTGATTCAAAATATGATCCAATAAATAATTTAGTTTGAATTATAAAAATATGTATAAGTCATCAAATGAAAGAAGAAAAAATACTATACTTACCTCCTTTGGTACAGCCTGCTACTATCGGAGAAATAAATCTCACCAGTTTGATCATCAACATCTAATCCATTCAAAAACTTGAAGGGAACACCATCATCTGCTGACGTGGCTAGTGTTTGGGCCACACCACCATTAGGCCCAACCACAAGAAGCCCAAAGTACGAATCTGCAATGTAAAGATCACATGTTTTGTTGTTAAATTTGAGGCCCAATGGCCTCCCACACAGATGTTCCTTGCTTACATCTGATGAGCCATCACATAATTTCCTATCCCTACAATTAAAAAAAAAAAGAATTCCATAACATATATAGTTAGTACAACTATATGTTATATATATATACACATTAATTAATATATGAAAAAATAAAGTTGAAATGTATGTATGTGTTTACCTTTTTGGAGAGTTGACTGCAAACTCAACCCATGTTTTGTTAGTTGGTTCCCATTTAAGGATTCTGCCGTCGGAGACGCCGATGTACGGCCCGTTGTCGTGGCAGTCAAAGGCTAAGCTTTCAGGACCTGTGAGATTACCTGGGAGTCTCAATTCTTGGTAATTTTTCAAGCCATCCACTACAACCACTCCTTCATTAGAAGAAAAGGTAAAAGTCACAAATAAGAACAACAGAGAGATGAAGAACAGAACACCATTAGAAGAAAATGGCTTCATCATGATCATCTAATATGGAATATGGATGGAGCACAATCACAAAGGGTTATATATATATAAAGGATTGTGATCGAAGAGAATTGTTTGTTCTAATTAGTACAATTAATTAGCGAAAGATAATTAAAGTCATTCAGAAAATAGCAATGTTCATTGTGAATTAATGGTTATGCAGCCGGCAGAATATATTGACGACACCTTTTATAGTTAGTTAATGGAACTTGAAAATGAGAGCTGTACAAGGAAAATATGATCCATTCACTAATGAAGTTAATTATTTGTATATAACTATATATGATCTTGTCCCTTCGAGAACATCCGATAAAATTGGAACTATATATGATCTTATTACTATATATAGAAATTAAAAATGTATGTATGCTTTTTATTTCTTGAATGATTGCTTCATATATGATCTTACCTCCTTTGTTATGAGACACTCTTGATGTGACTATAAATGCTAAAAACAGTGAGTGTATATGGGGAATTGCAGATTATTCGAGACTAATCTGTAATATCTCTATTATCAGGGGATATGCGTTTGAGGGAGTATAGCCAAGATATGAAATATTTAAAAATAAATAACTTCGTTCCAATTTTATGGGATGTCCCCAAAGGAATAATAAAAATAATAATCGAGATTCTTATAGCTTTTCTCTTTCTTTCAATGTATTTAAGGTTTAAAAGTATGGATCTATGATCTTTAAAATCACATAACTGAAATGGTTTATATTTATTAAAGAGATCATAAAAGCTAAAAAGATCATCACTGACGTACAGACGACGTATTTATTCAAGCAATTAAGTTTCAAATAACTCTGATGAGTCATGACTCAAACATTAAAAGCATATATATATATATATATATATA
>QANZ01014428.1:55308-71908 GCA_003254925.1 Chamaecrista fasciculata | reverse complement strand
TTATTATTATTATTATTATTATTATTATTATTATTATTATTATTATTATTATTATTATTATTATTATTATTATTATTATTATTATTATTATTATTATTATTATTATTATTATTATTATTATTATTATTATTATTATTATTATTATTATTATTATTATTATTATTATTATTATTATTATTATTATTATTATTATTATTATTATTATTATTATTATTATTATTATTATTATTATTATTATTATTATTATTATTATTATATTTCCTTGTGTAACCTTAAAGTTGGTATGTTTGAAAATTTTAATAAAAGATATAAATAAATAGTTATTAATAGAACGGAACATAATCCAAAATATATTTTTTTATGAATTTATTTCATTAATATGAAAATAAGATTTACTCTTGTATTAGTTAAAATATCATATTGTTAACTAATAATATCATGATGTCAAGTAATGATAATATATTATAAATTTCATTAAAAATTAGATAAAATGTATGACAGGCGTTGATAACAAAAAAAAATTATGAGATTAAATTTATATATATATATACATGTGTGTGTGTGATAAAATGAAAGAAAAAACTAATATGTATAAGAGTAAAATAGGATTTTAGTCAGAAAAAATGAACTTAAATTTCAATGCATCGTGAACAAGAAAGGGTACTTACCTCCTTTGGTATACCCTGCTGCTATCTGTGAAATATATCACACCATCAGTTTGATCATCAACTTCTACTCCATTGAGAAACTTGAAGGGCTCACCATCCTCTGCTGACGTGGCTAGCTGTTGGGCCCAACCACAAGAAGCCCAAAGTAGGCATCTGCTATGTATAGATTACATGTTTTTCTTTCAAATTTGATGCCAAATGCCCTCCCACAAAGAGGTTCTTTGTTTGGATCTGATGAGCCATCACATAGCTTCCTATCCCTACAATAATCAACCATTTGCAATAACATATATATTCAGTATACTTCTACATATAAGTGTGTGTATATATATATATGTCCATTAATTACTATATAAAGAAAAAAAAAACTAAGTTGAGATGCTTGTATGTGTTTGCCTGTGTGGAGAGTTGACTGCAAATTCAACCCATGTCTTGTGAATTGATTCCCATTTGAGGATTCGGCCGTAGGAGACATCGGTGTATGGTCCATCGCCATTACAATCAAAGGCTAAGCTTTCAGGACATGAGATTATTTTTCTCATCTAAAATGACTTTATTATCCCTAATTAATTTTCTCTAATTAATTCTTTCTCTACAAACCCTAGTCACTTTTTATCTTTGTCATTCTACAACTCTCTGCCGCCTTGAAGTGCAAAAGAAATTTATCAAGTTTGCTACTTTTCATCTCTTCTTGTATATATATATTTCTCTATGATGTAGTATTTTTCTCACGAATTGTTTTGAAGAATTTCTACATTTGATAAACTATTAGTTGAGAATAAAAAGTCAAGGGCATATTTGTAAAAGTATTAAACATTCCCAGGAATATTAAAGTTGAACCAAATACAAGATTGTAACATTCTTGGGAATATTGCAAAATAATCCTAGGATTATTTTAACTCATCCAAACAGACATTCTTATAATCCTGGGAATCTTATTCCTGGGTATCACAATCATGGGAATGTGATTCCGGGGAATGAAAAAATAATTCGTGTACCAAACGCCCCCTAACAGTAGATTAAAAATGATATCAAGCAACAAGAAAGAAAAAACAGAGTAAGTAACTTAAGAGTGCTTGGGTTAGTTATTGGAAGCTTTGACAAATACTTTATCAATGACCAATTTCTCAAAAAGAGTTTTTATTAACATTTCAATTACATTAAGATTGAAAATCTTCACTTTTCAACACCAACCATAATGTACAAATTCAATTCTTACTTCTTAAATACAATACTATAGTTTCAAAACTCTCCATGGCTTTATAGAAACCCATTTGGTTCAAGAAAACCATCAAAACCTCCATAGGACCAATTTGCAAACTTCAACGTTTTATCTCAAAACATCAAATTTCAAAATACACTCTCTAAATTCAAATTGATGGTGTAGAAATCAATATTATCTTTCAGTAAGCTCACCCAAACCAACAATTTTAAGAAAACTCAAAGATTTTATCAAAATCCCCAATTAAAATATACCATAAACCATATCGGATCCCAAAATTCGTATGTGTGTAGTCAAGCATCAAAACAAGCATTAAGAGTGCAGAAACATATCTCAAATAAGTAGGATATGGCAGAAATTTTCATAAATATGAAAGAAGTTTCGAACCCTAGCGAAAATGGACCGAAATTGAAAAGAAATAGAGGAGAAACCACAAACCAAGAAGAAAGAGAGGTGGTGGCGGCGGCTGGTGGTTTTCCGGAGGGTTTTGGCCGGCGACGGTGCAGGGGAGACGGAGATTGGTGGCTGGCGGCAAGGGAAGAGAGAGAGGCGAGTGAGAGTCCAGAGAAGGAAGTGGAAAAATGAAAGAGAGAGACTTTGGCTGATATGGGCGCTATTTTATAATTTTAACTAGATTTGGGGGGTTATAACAAAAAAAACTAGATTTGGGGGGTAAAAATCTAATTCTGACATGGGAAATTGACCAGAAAATCAGTATATTGCCTAAAAACGTTTGAATTCTTTCAAAACAGTCCCTAAAAACTCAAAAACATAAAAATAAAAATTTTTGACAAAATTTATATCGTTGGATTCATTGTAAAGATTCTTACTCGAACATGTTTTATAACGGAATCAAAACGAAATCCAGACAAAATTTTTTATTCAAATTGCTCTTAAAATTTAACCACAAACTCGTAAAAACTTCTAAATTAACTACATGATTTATTTTTTTACATAAAATATTAAGTCTAATATTTAATATAATACTTAGGGATATTACAATTACATACTATTTGACGCTGATATCTCTAATTAATATCAAGAGACATGATCATTATCTGTTTGAGGGAGCATACTCATCAATATGGAATATTTAAAAATAATTAAATTCATTTTAATCTTATCAAATGTCCCAGAAGAGACAATAAAAAAAATAATCGAGGGTTCTTATAATTTTTCTCTTTAATTTCTTTCATTTTATTTATTCAAAAGTATTCATCTATGATGTTTAAAATCACATAACTCAGAAGGCGTACATATATATATTTATTGAAGAGATGACAATACGTACAGAAGACGTATTTATTCAAGCAATTAAGTTTGAAATAACTCTCATTAGTCATGACTCAAACATTAAAAGCATATATATAAATATAAATACATAAAGTAAAAGGTTGATTAGAGGTTAATTAAGAAAAACAACATAAGGTTTAGAAGGAGATCCAACCCACAAGTTGTGATTATTTTCCAACACTTCACTCACAGAATCAAACTCTTGACTTCCTCTTCCATCCAAAATTTCCAAACACTTTCCCTTGTCATCAAATTTCACTCCCACTGGGTCTCCTTCATAATGATGATTATTAGTAGTTAGTCCCACCCAGAAATGCCCCTCCTTGTTCCTCTTAATGTTATCTGGCCCCCTTTCAAAGTGTGCAATAACTTGTGAAGTATAAGCTCTTGAGCCTTTAAGCCAAAACTTGTGAATTCTGCCTAAACTGAATTCTGCTATCATCAAGAATGAACCATCATGGCTTATAGCCACACCATTTGCAAATGCTAGGTCTTTGAGAAGGACATGTACTTTCTTGCTTTTGGGATCATATTTCAGCAATCTTCCAGTTCTATCGTTTCTTTGGACTATTAATCCACTCTCCCTTTCACAAAGAGGAAACAATAATGAAGTTAATTATGTGTATATAACTTATTACTATATGTCGAAATTAAAAATTTATCCAAGTTTTTTATTTCTCGGAGAATGTTTGTCGAAGTCAAGCTCTTACGTTTTTTTTTTAATAAACTAAGAGTATCTGCTATCGATAATAGTGATTAATTTTTTCGTCCCAAATTTTTCACTTAATGATTAATATCAGACTATAGAATGCTTCTCATATTTAAAAGTGGGATTCGAAACATTGTCATTTAATTAAAAAAACCAAGTAAAAAATCATTAAACCAAACTCTTGACTTCCTCTTATTGATTAATTAAGTTTTTAGGAATCGGATCCCTCTATATCATTATTCTTTTTTCTGTCATAAAATTTGTCAATTATAAATTTCATTTGATCACGTGCTTGTATTCTTTTTTTTACAGCACGTGCTTGTATTCTATTAATCAACCTTCTAACAATTATAAAGAATTTTGTAGAAAACTTGTCCTATGTATTATTATTATTATTATATTTCCTTGTGTCACCTTAAAGTCGGTATGTTTGAAAATTCTAATAAAAGATATAAATAAATAGTTATTAATAGAACGGAACATAGTCCAAAATATATTTTTTTTATGAATTTATTTTATTAATATGAAAATAAGATTTACTTATGTATTAGTTAAAATATTATATTGTTAACCAATAATATCATGATTTCAATTAATGATAATATGTTATAAATTTCATTAAAAATTAGATAAAATATATGACAGGCGTTGATGAAAAAAAATTATGAGACTAAATTAAAATATATATATAAGTGATCAAATGAAAAAATAAAAATAAAAAACTAATATGTATAGGAGTAAAATAGGATTTTAGTCAATAAAATGCACTTAAATTTCAATGCATCGTGAATAAGAAAGGGTACTTACTTCCTTTGGTATACCCTACTGCTTTCTGTGAAATAAATCTCATCAGTTTGATCATCAACATCTAATCCATTCAGAAAATTGAAGGGGGCACCATCATCTGCTGACGTGGCTAGTTGTTGGGCCACACCACCATTGGGCCCAACCACATAAAGCCCAAAGTAAGCATCTACAAAGTAAAGATCACATGTTTTGGTGTCAAATTTGAGGCCCAATGCCCTCCCACAAAGAGGTTCCTTGTTTGGATCTGATGACCCATCACATGATTTCCTATCCCTGCAATAATCAACCATTTGCAATAACATATATCTATATTCAGTACTTCTACATATACTGATATAAGTGTGTTATATAAGGGGAAAAAAAAGAGGTGAGATGCGTCTATGTGTTTACCTGTGTGGAGAGTTGATTGCAAACTCAACCCATCTCTTGGGAATTGATTCCCATTTGAGAATTCGACCGTCGGAGACACCGATGTATGGTCCGTCACCATGGCAGTCAAAGGCTATGCTTTCAGGACCTGTGAGATTACCCGGGAGTCTCAGTTCATGGTAATTTTTCAAGCCATCAACCACAATCACTTCACTTGAAGAAAAGGTCAAGGTGACAAATAAAGATAACATAGAGATGAAGACAAGAAGACATGAAGAAAATGGCTTCTTCATGATCATCTAATATGGAATATGAAATATGAAATATGGATATGGAACACATTCACAAAGTGTTATATATATAGATGTTTGTGAAGTGAAATTGTTTGCTCTAATTAATACAATTAATTAGTGGGGTCCTTCTATTATGTTCCCTAAGGTAAGAAAATATAAATATAATTTGAAAAGCTTAAAAGCAACCTAATAAATGCAGGTACAATAAATGACACTCACTATTTTTTTGTATAAAATAATATTACCCTTCTGAAATATATTTTAAATTTATAGTATTAATAAAATATTATTATATAATTATATTTTATTTATATAAAAATATAAGAATATTTATATTCATCAACCCCAAATCCTAAATTTTAAACCCTAAACCCTAAACTTCTAGACCCTAAACCCTAAACTCCTAAACCCTAAAATCCTAGACCCTAAACCCTAAAACCATAAAATCCTAAACCTTAAACCCTAAAACCCTAAACCATAAGACCCTAAATTCTAAAACCCTAAACACTAAATCTTAAACTCTAAACCCTAAAATCCTAAACCCTAAAGTCTAAAATCTTAAAACCCTAAATCCTAAAGTCTAAACCCTAAATCCTAGAACCCCAAACCCTAAAATCTAAACCCTAAACCAATGTTGTCAGGACCAAACCGTTTAATGACTCGGACAAGTATTCGGTTCATGGTTTGATCGATTTAACTGGTTAAACCATCGGTTGAACCATATAATACAATAAATAATAAATATTAATTACTTAGATTATATATAAAATATAAACATTATATGCACATAATTAAAATTAATAATTCGACATTTCTATTTTTTTTAACTGAAATAGAGTACGTTACATGAGTAATACAAAGACATAAAATAAAGACGACATAACACATATATAACTAGATAGATTTTCAAATTTAATAAATTTTATGTAAATCATTATAAAAAAATTAAGTGAACTTTAGATCTTATTTCATTAATTTTTTCATTTAAAAGTTAAAATGTGAAATTAAAAAAAAAATGGTGGGCGGTTGGACCGCCAGTTTAACGGTTCTGACCGGTTAAATCCGGTCTAACTGCTAGTTTGTTTTTTAAAGTTGAACCAACTCGTTCTAGTGGTTGGTTGGCGGTCGGACCGTCCGGTCCGGTTTTAACAACACTGCCCTAAACATGTGCCCTAAGGGGGCGTTTGGTACACGACTTATTTTTTCATTCCCGGGAATTATATTCCTGGGACATTCCCGGGAATTATATTCCTGGGAATGTGATTCCCAAGAATATAATTCACATTCCCAGGAATATGATTCCCATGAATATAAAAATATCTGTTTGGATGAGTTAAAAAATAGTCATGGGATTATTTTGCAATGGGATTATTTTGCAATATTCTTATGAATATTCTTTATTGAAACCCTTACTGGAAAAATCAAGGACACATTGTAATAAACCAAATGCTTCACTATTATATGAACTATGAGTGCTTCCTCCGACGCGGAACTGGAGAACCTACCACCACTATTCAAGAAACTAAGAATCCATTCACCAACAACAACATTCCCCTCAATTTATGAGGCTCAGATCTGCAATTACAAGACCCAACTCTGCCGGAGATTCCGACTAGGAATTGAAAATAGCCCCATTCTTATGTAATAACTAGTGGTATCAAACACACATATGAAAATGAAAGCTCCAGCACGCACGAGTTCAAATTTTTGCTGAGAGAATTGCCCTTGAAACCAAAAAAAAACACGCTTATCAAACATTCATTCATTCTTGTAAAACAGAGTCACTCAGTTTTTGAATATATAATATAAACCACACTTTCCATTCTGATATTTGTTATGTTACAACTTACAAGTCACTTCAAAATCCAAATCATACTTTATGCAAATCGATCAAATTAGGGTGTTACTAGCTATTACAATGTAATTATATTCCTGGGATGGAATTATGATCGAGATCGGCGAAGGCATTATTACTGAGAAGAGTGCCGATCTGCAAATCGGCGATTAATCGTCATAGATCGGAGACCTCTTGGAGCTTGGCATTCTCCTGAAGGACGCGATCGTGAGATTGGGAGACGTGGTTGAGTTTGTCGAGTAGGTTGCGATTGTCGTTGCGGAGGCGGAGAAGCTGGGAGAAGAGCTCGTCGAGGTGCCTCTGCTTGCGCATGCGGGAATGGCGAGCAGACTCCCTGTTGGAGATCATGCGGCGGTGCTTGCGGTCGTCAGCGTCGGAGGAGGAGGCAGGAAGGAGATTGGGGAAATCGGGGGTTAGGGTTTTGAAAACTGAAAAGGAAGGTGAACGAATGAATCAAGAACAAAGAAAGAGAAATATAATTCTGAGTTGAAAGTTACTTTTTAGTTCTTAAAATTGTTTTGAAATCACGGTTTAGTCCCTCTCATACTAGTAAGGAATTAAACGCATAGAAAATTAATAGTTAGGGACTTAAAATGATATTTTAGCCAAAATTTTTGTTAAATTTTAGACCCTGGGACCTCTTTTGTTAACCAAGCAAAACACAGGAATCCTGTTTGACACTTTTTAAACCACATGGACCCTATATGAAAATGAGTCAAACCACAAGGCCCTTTTGTGTAATTTACCCTTTAAAAATTCAAAACTTATGTAAATCTTTTATTTCTTGGACAATGTTTGTACTTACCTCCTTCCTTTGGTATACACTGCTGCTATCTGAAAAATAAACAGCACCAGTTGGGTCATCAACATCTAATTGATTGAGAAACTTGAACGGGACACCATCATCTGCTAACGTGGCTAGTTGTTGGGTCACACCACCATTGGGCCCAACCACAAGAAGCCCAAAGTAGGCATCTGCCATGTGTAGATCACATGTTTTGGTGTCAAATTTGAGGCCTAATGCCCTCCCACATATTGGTTCATTAGCTGGATTTATTGACCCATCACATAATTTCCTATTCCTACAATAAACATTTGGAAATACACATATATTCAGTACATTTATCTATCTACATATAAAAAAAGTTGAGATGTATGTATGTGTTTGCCTGTGTGGAGAGTTAACTGCAAACTCAACCCATCTCTTGTGAATGGCTTCCCATTTGAGGATTGTGTCGTCGTAGACGCCGGTATACGGCCCATGACCGAAGCTTTCAGGACCTGTGACATTGTCAGAGATCGGAGTCTCAGTTTATAGTAATTTTTCAAGCCATCCACTACAACTATTTCTTCACTAGAAGAAAAGATCAAGGTGATAATAAAGATAACAGAGAGATGAAGACAACAAGACATGAAGAAAATGACTTCATCATAAAAATTGATATGTGACGGTATGTGTTTGTTTGTGTAAATAAACTCAATAAAGGATTGTGAAGAATTGTTTGTTCTAATTAATTAATTAGTGAATGATATAGTCATTCTGAAAATATCAATTTTTATTGTGAATTAATGGTTATGCTGCTGCCAGAATTGATGACACCTATTATATATTCGTGATCAAAGTGTGAATTGTACTGTAACTTTGCTTCAAGTCTCAAATCAGTTATATATCTTTTTTTGTTTTAAATTTGGTCTTGTATTTTGTTTTAGGTCCCAAATCAATCCTATATCTTTTTTTGTCTCAGTTTTGGTCCTATAAGTTTTGAAAACCTCCCACTATTAGTCCTCCGTCTATTTTAAATTACAGTTTAGTCCTGTAAACTTCAAGTCCCTTTCAATTTAGTCTCTAACTATCAAAATTAAAGTGAAAGAGATAAAGAGCATCCTTGAAGATTCTCAAACCTTACATCTTGGTCCTTAATCCATGAATTCTTCATGAAATGGAATATAAATGCAAAAACAACACAAATTAAAGCAAATGATAAAGGGACCAAAACTGAAAACGCAGGAAATTTAAAACCCACAGAAAAATGCCCCAAACTCGCCGAAAAACGTACGAAAATTGCCGAGAAACTCAAGAACTCATCCAAAAATCCCAATACTCACTGAAATCTTACTCAAATAATCGCCCTCAAATACTTTAAAAAAGAATTTTCGAAAATCCGAACTTTCTTCTATCACCTCCCTTCTCAAAAGTTTAGATTTTTGAAAATTCTTTCTGAAAACATTTGAAGTCGATTATTTGAGTGAGATTTCGGTGAGGATTAGAGTTTTTGGATGAGTTCTTGAGGTTCTCATCAATTTTTCATACGCTTTCCGGCGAGTTTGGGGCATTTTTTGGTGGGTTCTAAATTTTTTGCGTTTTCAGTTTTAATCCCTCTATCAGTGGCTTTAATTTGTGTTGTTTTTGTATTTTTATTCCATTTCATGAAGAATTCATGGATTAGGGACCAAGATGTAAGGTTTGAGAATCTTCAGGGATGCTCTTTCACTTTCATTTTGATAGTCAAGGACTAAAGTAAAAGGGACTTGAAGTTTTCAGGACTAAACTATAATTTAAACTAGACGGAGGACTAACGGTGGGAGGTTTTCAAAACATATGAGACCGAAACTGAGACAAAAAAAGATATAGGACTGATTTGGGACCTAGAGCAAAGATATAGGACCAAATTCGAACAAAAAAAGTTATAAGACTGATTTGGGAACTGGAGCAAAGTTACAGGACCGAATTTGAGACAAAAAAAGTTATAGGACTGATTTGGGAATTGGAGCAAAGTTATAGGACCAAATTTGCACTTTGGCCTTTATTTTTTAATAAAAATGTTTACATTAGAGGTGTTCATTTGTTTAGATTTTCCGTGACACCAGCCAACACATGAGCCACGTCGTCGGCCAGTCACCATATGATCAGTGCTTCTTTTTTTAAAAAAACAATACGAGATGATGATGATGATCAGGTTTACACCAGTCTCTTTTGTCTCTTTTGCACCCTCATTTATTAAAGGCCAAAATCTCAAATTGGTCTCTTATGTATGTTATAGATTTTCAATTGGTCCATTGTCATTCATTTATTTCATATTGATCTTAGATGTTTATATAATGTTTCAAATTGATCCTAAAAATACTGTCAAAATTTGACCTGATTTGCTAATGATATTGACGGGACAGAGAAAGAATTCTTCAAGAATTACCACATAGCTTTAAATTCTTTGTCGCATTCTGATTTTAAACGATCGAGAAAAATATGATCAATTTCATTTGTTTAATTATGAGATGAGTTATTCACTTTTATAACTCGATTTGACTCTGTTTACTCGTCAAAAGAAACCTGAAGTTCCGAATTCGTCGTATTTAAACTTGAAATAAGAAAAATATAATCATATTAAGCATTTTTGGGACCAATCTAAAACATCATGCATGGAAACAAATAAGACCAACATGAAACAAATAAAAGATAATGAAACAATTTGAAACCTACCCCATAGATAGGGACCAATTCGAGGAACCGGATCGTCGACAGTGTGAAGAAGGTGCAGTCTCTGTATTTTGTTCAATATCAATCATCCATTATTGGTCAGTCCAGATGTTGCCACGTGTCCAAAAATCAGCAACCCCCATTTAGCGTTTCAACTTGGAGTTTTTGGCATCTCGACGGCGGCAACATTCTCCCCTCGCGACTCAACGACGGCGGCAACGTCAACCTTCTTCCCTTGGAATAAACAGTAGCCATACATTGCATTTTGTGAAACACAAAACTCCTAAAAAGAAAATAGCAATATCACAATCAAAATGACTCCTTCCATAATTCTAGTAGGTAATAAATCAAGTGGTTCATTCTTCCTCCATAACCAACCAAGATAGATGTGGGGACTAGAGGTAATCCTTGATAATTGTCAATGTTAGGCATGACCAAAGGGCTAATTTATGAATCCCTCTCCATCTCGTCAGAAAATCTTGTCGATTTCAACGGAAGAAGGTCGACGGCCGCCACTGAAAATGGAGAAGAGTGTGGTGGTGCCGTAGCGACAGAGATGAGAACGGCGCTGTCGTTGAATTTCGAGGGGAGAATGTTGCCGCCGTCGAGAGATGCCAAAAACTAGGTTGAAATGCTAAATGGGGTTGCTGATTTTTGGACACGTGGCAACATCTGGACTGTCCAATAAATGGACGGTTGATATTGAACAAAATGTAGAGACTGCATCTTCTTCACACTGCCGAGGATCCGGTTCCCCAATTCAAAGTAGTGTAAGGGAGCCGGAAAGAAAAAATTATATAAATATATCGCCACAAAAATACAAAATACATAAGGAATGAAAATATCTAATGTCAACCAGTTGGATATTATTTCTGACTTGTCATCCCCTGCTTCATTTATATTCATCATCACCATCATCAATAATTTCATCAAATTCTTCAAATTACAAAATTAATTAAACTCATTAATCATCTTTCAAAGATTGAACATAACAACAATGCACGTCCACATCATCTTCCACCTTCTTCTCTTCTTCTTCTTTTTCCATTCTTCTTCATCCAACGCCTTCTTCTCTCTCTCCGTCGACAAACCCCATGAGATCATCACCTCACCGGACTCCACATTCTCCGCCGGCTTCTCTGCCGTCGGTGACAACGCCTTCGTGTTCGCCGTCTGGTACTCCCAATCCCCCACCGCCGTCGTCTGGACCGCCAACCGCGACAACCCCGTCAACGGAAAACACTCCTCCGTCACCCTCCTCCCCTCCGGCAACCTCATCCTCTCCGACGCCGGCGACTCCTCCTCCGCCGTCGTCTGGTCAACCGACACCGCCACGTCACACCCAACACAACTCTTTCTAACCAACACCGGCAACCTCGTACTCTCCGACGACGACGTCGTTTTATGGCAGAGTTTCGATTACCCCACAGACACTCTTCTTCCAGGTCAGAAACTCACGAGATACACGCAACTCGTGTCTTCAAGAAGCGACACCAACCATTCTTCTGGTTTTTACAAGCTCTTTTTCGACAACGACAACATTCTCCGACTGCTCTACGACGGCCCTGACGTGTCAAGCGTGTATTGGCCAGACGCTTGGCTTATGAGTTGGGAAGCAGGGAGAGACAATTACAATAATACCAGAACAGCTATGTTGGATTCTCTTGGGGTTTTTCATTCTTCTGATAATTACACAATTCGAACATCAGATTATGGTAATGCAATTATCCAAAGAAGATTGAAGATCGATTCTGATGGTAACCTTCGTGTGTATAGTTTGAAGAACAGAGTATGGTATGTTTCTTGGCAAGCTAAATCTGATGGTTGTACTGTTCATGGTCTTTGTGGAGCTAATAGTGTATGTATGTTTGATGTTAATGAAGGAGGAAGAAGGAAATGTTTGTGTCTTCCTGGGTATATAGTGAAGAACATTAGTGATTGGAGTTTTGGGTGTGAACCTAAGTTCAATTTGTCATGTTATAAAAGTATGTTTGAATACTTAAAACTGCCTGATGTGGAGCTTTATGGGTATGATTATGGGTACAAGGAAAACATAACATTTGATGATTGTGAGGCTTCGTGTTCTCGAGATTGTGCGTGTAAAGCGTTTCAGTATACATTTCATATGGAGAGTGGATTATCTAAGTGTTATCCTAAGAGATTTCTGCTCAATGGTCATCGATCACCAAGCTTCCCAGGAAATACCTATTTGAAACTACCTAGGAATAACTCGTTCATTTTCCAAGAAGAAGAATTTTTGAATGAAAATGATCGTGTTTGTATGGTGAAGCTTGAAAGAGATTATGCCAAGAGACACCAGAACAGTATGGTGAAGTTTTTCCTCTGGCTTTCTGTTGCAATTGGATTGTTTGAAATCCTCTGTTTCTTCCC
Source organism: Chamaecrista fasciculata (assembly GCA_003254925.1). Lineage (NCBI taxonomy): Eukaryota > Viridiplantae > Streptophyta > Magnoliopsida > Fabales > Fabaceae > Chamaecrista > Chamaecrista fasciculata. Next base: position 58,826 of record QANZ01014428.1, on the reverse strand, counting down.
AATTCCATGCTTGCTTTTACTACTCAGAACCAAAGAAAGATCTGATTTTAGAAAATTAGGCTATGAAAATCTCGCAGCTTCTAGATTCAGAAAATTCACTTACTCTGAGTTGAAGCAAGCAACAAAAGGATTCAAGGAAGAAATTGGAAGAGGAGCAGGAGGAACAGTGTACAAAGGGAAATTATCAGATGGAAGAATTGCAGCAATAAAGAGATTGAATGATCAAAACATTGCAACCAAACAAGGAGAAGAAGAGTTCTTAGCTGAAGTCAGCATAATAGGAAGGCTTAACCACATGAATTTGATCCAAATGTGGGGTTATTGTGCAGAGGAAAAGCATAGACTTTTAGTGTATGAGTACATGGAGAATGGTTCTTTAGCTGATAACCTCAAATCAAACACTTTAGATTTGAGTAAAAAATACAACATAGCTCTTGGGACAGCAAGGGGTCTCGCTTATCTACATGAAGAATGCTTGGAGTGGGTTTTGCATTGCGATATAAAGCCACAGAACATTCTAGTGGATTCAGAGTACCAACCCAAGATAGCAGATTTTGGATTGTCAAAGTTGGTAAAGAGAGAGAATGAAGAGAATGGAGGGAAGTTTTCAATGATAAGAGGAACAAGAGGTTATATGGCACCAGAGTGGGTTTTGAATCTGCCAATAACTTCAAAAGTTGATGTGTATAGTTATGGAATAGTGGTGTTGGAAATGATAACAGGAAGGAGTCCAATGATTACAGGAAGTGAAGGTGTTGATGATGGAGCAGAAGAACAGAGTTTTGGGAGGTTTGTGAGGTGGATGAGAGAGAAAAGAAGAAAATGGAGATCAGGAAGTGAAAAATTTTTGTGGGGGGAAGGAATAGGTGATGCAGAGAATGATAATGAATTGATGTTTGAGTTTGAATGTGATGAGTGTGAGATGTGGAAGATGAAAGCTTTGGGAAGGGTGGTCTTGGAGTGTGTAGACGAAGACATGGAAGTAAGGCCTACCATGAGTCACGTTGTTGAGATGCTGCAAAGTCAAAACAGTGACCATTCATAGTCATGGATCATAATTTAGAGAAAGACTAATCTTTATTGTTAGAGTTGCAAGATTTTATCTCTTTTTAGTAAGATTTGAGTCCAAAATCTTACTTATGAAGATTATAATTGATAATATACCTATCATTCCAACCATTTATTTATTAATTGCTTGCTGCATTAATGTATGCACTATATATGCAGCTTTTGTATGGTTCAATTTCAAGAGAAATGGGTACATGATTTGGTTTAGTAAAGTTTGAGTTAAGTATTAGTATTCCACTAAGATAAAAGATTACCTCCGAACTTTTTTAAGGATTTACGAAAAAATTTATTTATCACCTACTAAATAAAGATCATACATGATCAAAAGATTTGAATTCTCATGTTTTTAGGATAAGAGTCAGAGTCTTAACTAACTCTGCAACTCCTTATTAATAAAAATGGGTGCATAATGGATATTGTAAATTGCAAACTAAACCTTCTTCAAAGCAAACAAGCTAGTCTATGTTTGTGTAGTTGATGCATACATTACCTTAATCTTATCTTTTGGGACACCATGGCCAAAGAGGAAGAGGAGTGGATTGCTTTTTTAAGTCAACGGTCAGCATTATTGACCATAATCAAATGGGGCCTAGCTCATTAAACCAAGGTTATTAAAACCAGACCGGACATTGAACCGGTCAAAGGAGGGGTTCAAGATTCAATGGTTCAACCGGGGTCGAACCGTTTTTAAATTAATATATTAATAAATAATAAAGCAACAAAATAATAAATTACTAATTATAATTCAAAATTTTTTTATATATAATAAAATTTAAATTTAACATGTCATAATTAAGTTAATAAAGAGTCATAATAATATAAATATAGTCAAATAAACACAATAAGAAAACAAGTCAACAAGATAATAAACTACAATAAAGCCAAACAATAAAATGGAAACAAACCACAAAGAAGGAAATAATCCACAATCAAGGAATTAAACCACAATCAAGCAAAAATAAAGAAGGAAATAAATTAAAAAAAATCACAAGAAAAAAATAAACCCTAAGTACTAGAAACAACGCTTATCAACTATTCACTTTTGGAACAACGCTCCAAGACGTTCCTTCGCCTCTGATTCAAAGAACATAACAACGAACAGAGCATCTTCAAGCGACTATCTCTATTGATTTGAAGATCTGAGTTCGTCTTCTTAATTCTTCCTCCTAATTCCACTTACTCTCTCACTCCCACTCCCCTTCATCTTCTTCTCCTTCTCAATCTCACTGTCAGACTCTAGATTTTGCAAAGCCTACCAAGCTCAACAAGTGAACCGGATGAACCCTCAAAACCGCTGGTTCAGTCCGGTTTTCCCGGTTCTTGACCGGTTCTCTACTTGCCCGGTTCTTGGAGAGGCCCGGACCGGACTAGTGCCCGATCTCCGGTTCAACGGGTTGGACCGGCCGATCCGATCCGATTTTAATAACTATGCATTAAACACTTCTACATCTAAAACTCATGTCACTCATCCCACTTGCATTCTTTGCTATTTGCTAACCTCTTTCGTAGGTCGTTTATCAATTGGCTCAATACAATCTTGGATCAATTATTTTGATCTGAATATATCTGTATTTTTTTTACTATTAAATACTTTTTTCTTCACACCCATTGTTTTTCTTTACAAAGAAAAAAATATATAATTAGACAAAACACTTAGTACAATTATTAATCCTTAATCGTGTACACTCCTAATTAATTCTTCCCAATTTATTATTATATATCAAATAATCAAATTACTATCAATATAGTTATAGCAACAAATTTGATAAAACTAATAAAATACTTTTTATTTTAATAATTTATATATAACCCATAAACAAATAGATTCTTTCCCAATAAAGATTGACTCAGTTGGTAAGGAGTCAACTCATAATACACAAATTGATCATATTTATCTTATTTCAAGTTTGAATCCGACGAATTTAGAGTTACGAATTACTCTTAAAAGTTCTTTTGAACTTGAAATAAAAAAGGAGAAAAATATTACCAAATTCGATAATTTGGACCAAAATGAAATCGTTTGTCAACATTCAAACTCATTTGAACAATTTAAAATATAAAAGACCAAAATGACCTTTGACCTATTTATAAATATGTGTACATACATTATGCTTTATGTATGAAAAAGACTCGAAAGAAAAATTACAATATGTTCCCTAGCTAGCATAGATATTTAGCGAGAAAACATTTTCCAAGCATTAATAAGTTAAAAACTGCATATATATATATATATTATTACCAAAAAAAAAACTGCATATATATATACTAGAGGCTTTGCGTGCTCTAACGAGCACGCAAATATGTATGTAAAATAAATAAGGGACTAAATCGTTAACTCAGTAAAAAAGAAGGGATCAAATAATAATTTTCCTCTTATTATTAATTTTGTACTATAGTTTTAAAATGTGGATGACCACAAAGGGGTGGAGCCATATAATATAAGATATATA
>QANZ01014428.1:24888-54899 GCA_003254925.1 Chamaecrista fasciculata | reverse complement strand
TGAGGTAATTTCAAATTGGTCCTAAATATTTTATTTATTTTAGATGAGTCTTACATATTTGTATAATTTCTCAAATTGGTCCCAAACTTACTCTTTTATCAATATAAAAATTTAATATAATCTTCAACTTTAAATCAATTCAAATGTTACAAAGGGCACGCCAAGCCCCTAGTATATATATAATAGTGCATACAACGAAGCAACCACTTTCCAAGCATTAATAAGCTACAACGAAGCAGCTCATGATGCTGTAATTTGTTCTTCAACAATCGTGGTCCGTGACTTTGATTTATGAATCGTCATTCGATATTAGTCTTATGGTCATTTTTCTTTATATTAATTAATGACTAAATTAACACAATATTACCTTTTTACTCAAATTTTTATGTAATTAAAATGTTATTCAGCTAATATTTTCTTAATTGAATCATTAAATTATAAATGTAATCTTTGAGATATTGATTAAACAAAAATGATTTTCTTAATTTTGAAATTCTTATACTTTATTTTAAGAAATAAACACTTATAGTCTTATACACACTAACACTAATTTTAAAATAATAATTTTATGAGTTATGTTAACATACTTTAAATATTTCCATAAAAAACATATACTTTAAATATTAAAAGATAGCTTAATTATATTTGAATTATATATTGCGTGATATGATTTTTTTTTTATAAATTAAGGATATTCACCGTCGGAAACAGTGACTAATTCTTTCGTTATCTCATGAATTTTTGAATAAACAATTCAAATATTTATATAGGAAAATTTAATAGGCAAATCTAAGATGCAACTTGGTACTTATACAGTGACATTAGTCTCTATTTTCTAAGTTATTTAATGTTGAAAAATAATAAAAAAATATAACTTTTTTAACAAATTAGTAACGACATGATGATTGATGAATGTTTTGGCCAAAATAAAAGGAAATTGACTAGCTAGGTGAATGTGGGTGGTTTTTAGTTTGGAAATCTCAAGGCAATGTAGTGTTATATAATAAACAAAAGGTTAAAGTCTCTCTAAAAAAAGGCTAAAGTCTCAAATTGGTCCCTTATGCATGGGATAGATTTCAATTTGGTCCCTTATATTTCATTTATTTTAAATTGGTCCTACATGTTTTCATGATATCTCCAATTGGTCACAGATCTACTTTCGAGACTCTATTTGACATTTTGACCTTATTTGTTAGCATATAGTTAGCATATAGTTTCAAACTCATCGCATATAGTTAGCATATAGTTTCAAATTCATCGCATTTGAACTTGAATCGAGAAAGAGATAAATAATTTCACTTGTTTGACGGTAAAACGAGTTACCTACTTTTGGGAACTCGATTTCACCTCGCTTATTAATGATCTCAAAGTATTCATAAAAAAAACTTGTAGCTATGAATTCGACACATTTGAGTTTGAAATAAGAGAGATATGACGACATTCAATACTTTTGGGACCAATTGAAAACATCATGGAAATATATAGAACCAACCTAAAACAAATGAAATATAAAGGACCAACTTGAAATCTACCCATGCATAAGGGACCGGTTTGAGACTTCGGCCAAAATTAAACAAATTGCTATGCAATCAATAGCATAAAAAAATCTAAAGAAATAAACAAAATTCCAAACAACAATATTTTTAATTTGAAAAGCTCATATATATTAATTCTCGATACTATATATCCTAGCACAAAACAAATAAACTATCCCATTAGTATTCTATTAATCACGTGAGTTTGGCTTAGTGGTTCCTCATTTGGTAGTGGTGGGAGTTCGAATTTCACCGTTGAGTATGAAAAGCATTATGTGACCAACCATTTACTTTTAAATGGAGTACACCCGCAGTGAAGAGATTAGTCACTGTTCTCGACGGTGGATACCTTAATTTATATATATATATAAAAAAAAACTATCCAACTAGCTAGTTGATAGGAGATATAAGATCATACAAGACTATGAGACTATCTGTATTCGAGGAAATACACTAACGAACTGATAGAGGCAGCCAAAGTAACGATACAAAAACTGAATATATTCATACATTACAATTAGGAATTATGTATGAAAAAGACTGGAAAGAAAAATTACAATTAGGAAGAAACACTCTCGAAGCATTAATAAGTTAAAATGAAGCAGCTCATTTTGTAATTTATTATTATTCGGTTCCACTTGCAATATTCATGGTCCATGACTATGACTATGAATCTTCTTCATTTCCATGGTTTTGGAGCATCTCCACAACTTGACTCATGGTGGGCCTTACTTCTTTATCTTCTTCTACACATTCCAAACCCACTCTTCCTAATGCTTCCATCTTCCAATTATCACTCTCATCAATCTCAATCCTTCCTTCCTCACATGTTGATTTGTGATAAAATGGCCATTTTGGCCTAATTTGGAAGTCCCACATCGGTGGGACTTAGGTTTGTAAGGGGGGTTGTGTTATATAAATAGGACCCCCCTTCCCCTTTTGTAATCACCCCAAACATTTGTATTCTCTCTTCTCTTATATAATATTGGCGGTGCTGCCCGGAGACGTAAGCATAATTGGCTGAACTCCGAAATCAATCTGGTGTGTTCTTTCCTATTTCTTATTTACTTATTTGTTATAGATTTGCGGTATTTCTTTTCTTAGTTGGTAGATAATATTCAATAGGTTTGGGTGGGATATAGTTGGGTTATATTGTTATAAACTTTTGGGTAGAGAGGAATACTATACTAGTAGTTCTGCTCAAGGAGATTGGTCTTGTAAGAAGGATCGTTTGTGACCTCACCAATCTTTTCTGGGAACTGCTGAAATAGTATAAACTCCTTAGGAGAGTTCAATATTTACCCCATATCCCCTTACAGATGACTTTTCAATTCCTCTCCTTTCTCTCCTTTTCTCTCTCATCCACTTCACAATCCCCCCAATATTCTGTTCTTCTTCTTCTTCTTCTCCATCATCATCACCACCTCCATTACTTCCTATCACCATTGGACTCCTTCCTGTTATCATTTCCAACACCACTATTCCATAACTATACACATCCACTTTTGAAGTTATTGGTAAATTCAAAACCCACTCTGGCGCCATGTAACCTCTTGTTCCTCTTATCATTGAAAACTTCCCTCCATTCTCCAATTCATTCTCTCTCTTTACCAACTTTGACAATCCAAAATCTGCTATCTTGGGTTGGTACTCTGAATCCACTAGAATGTTTTGTGGCTTTATATCACAATGTAAAATCCACTCCAAGCATTCTTCATGTAAATAAGCAAGACCCCTTGCTGTCCCAAGAGCTATATTGTATTTCTTACTCAAATCTAGAGTGTTTGATTTGAGATTATCAGCTAAAGAACCATTTTCCATGTACTCATACACTAAAAGTCTCTGCTTTCCCTCTGCACAATAACCCCACATTTGGATCAAATTCATGTGGTTAAGCCTTCCTATTATGCTGACTTCTGCTAAGAACTCTTCTTCTCCTTGTTTGGTTGCAATGTTTTGATCATTCAGTCTCTTTATTGCTGCAATTCTTCCATCTGATAATTTCCCTTTGTAAACTATTCCTCCTGCTCCTCTTCCAATTTCTTCCTTGAATCCTTTGGTCGCTTGCTTCAACTCAGAGTAAGTGAATTTTCTAAACCCAGAAGCGAAGAGACTTTTGTATCCTGATCGGTTAGAATCATATCTTCGTTTGGATCTAATTAGAAAAAGCAAGCATGGAATTAGGAGAAAACAGAGAACTTCAAACACTCCATTTGCCACAGAAAGCCAGAGAAAAAACTTCACCAAACTACTCTCGTGTCTCTTGGCATAGTCTCTTTCAAGCATCACCTTACAAACACGACCATTTTCATTCTGAACTTCATCTTCTTCGAAACTCGAGTTGTTTCTAGGTACTTTCAAATAGGTTGTTCCTGGAAATGCAGGAGAATGACGACCATTAAGCAAAACCCTCTTCGTAAAGCACCTAAATAATCCCGTCTCCGATTGAAATGTAAACTGAAACGCCTTACACTCGCAGTCCTTTGAACACAAAGCTTCACAATCATCGTATGTGATGTTTACTCTGTATTCATAGTCATACCCATAAAGCTCCACATCGGACAGTTTAAAGTACTCAATTTTGTATTTTTCACATGACAATTTGATCTTACGGTCACACCCATAAGACCAATCGCTAGTGTTCTTCACTTTAAATCCCGGAAGACACGAACATTTCCTTCCTTTCTTAACATCGTACTTGCATGTACTATTAGCTCCACAAATCCCATGAATTGTACAACCATCATACTTAGCTTGCCACGAAACATACCACGGTTCGTTCTTTCTTCGACTATACACACGAAAGTTACCATCAGAATCAATCTTCAATCTTCTTTGGATAATAATACCATAATCCGATGTCTTGAAATGGAAATTATCCGAAGAATTGAAAACTCCAATGGAATCCAACGTGGCGATTCTGCTACTGTTGTAGGTAGTTCTTCCAGCTTGGAAACTTCCAAGCCATGGGTCTGGCCAATAAACACTTGACACGTCAGGGCCGTCGTAGAGCAGTCGGAGAACGTTGTCGTCGTCGAAGAAAAGCTTGTAAAAGCCAGAAGAATGGTTGGTGTCGCTTCTTGAAGACACGAGTTGCGTGTATCTCGTGAGTTTCTGACCTGGAAGAAGAGTGTCTGTGGGGTAATCGAAACTCTGCCATAAAACGACGTCGACGTCGTCGGAGAGTACAAGGTTTCCGGTGTTGGTTAGACGGAGTTGTGTTGGGTGTGACGTGGCGGTGTCGGTTGACCAGACGACGGCGGAGGAGTCGCCGGCGTCGGAGAGTATGAGGTTGCCGGAGGGGAGGAGGGTGACGGAGGAGAGTTTTCCGTTGACGGGGTTGTCGCGGTTGGCGATCCAGACGACGGCGGTGGGGGATTGGGAGTACCAGACGGCGAAGACGAAGGCGTTGTCGCCGACGGCGGAGAAGCCGGCGGAGAATGTGGAGTCCGGTGAGGTGATGACATCGTGGGGTTTTTCGACGGAGAGAGAGAAGGCGTTGGATGAAGAAGAAAAATGGAAGAAGAAGAAGAAGAAGAAGAAGAAGAAGAAGAGAAGAAGGTGGAAGATGTGGACGTGCATTGTTGTTAATGTTTTTCAAGCTTGGTGATTGAATGAATGCGAATAGTAGATGAATGAAATTTAAAGAGGTGATGGCAAATTGGCTATCAATATAAAATGAATAAATGACCTGACTAGTGACTAGTCAGTAATCACCATTGAGAATTTCGTTTCCATTACGTCATTCTACATTACATCAATATTTGAAACTTCAAAGGGATTATTTTGCTCTTCAATACATATCTATTTTAGTCTTTTATATTATAAAAATATGATTATATTTTTCTGGTTTCAAGTTCGAAGGTAACGAATTCAAAATTACATATTGCTCTTAAAAAGTTTTTTCTCTATTCGATTGGAATTGTCAATAAACAAAGTCAAATCAGTCACAGAAGTAAACACATTGTTTCACGATTAAACAAACGAAATCAATTATATTTCTCTTGTTTTAAATTTGAATGCAACGAATTTGAAACTACGTGTTACGCTCAATATCTAACTCATTAAAATTTGGTAAAAGTATAAATTTGATCCCTTATTTTTTTGCTCAGTTTCCAATTTGATTCTGTATTTTTTTTTTGTTGCACTTTTAGTCCAATGTCTTTGCAAAAAGTCCTAATTTGGTCCTATATCATTTATGGCCTTGTATCTTTTGGTCAGATTGTAAAATTGGTCCATATTTTTACAAAATGATCAACCCTTGGTTAATCATTTTACATAAATATGGGACTACTTCTGCGTCCCGCCCAAAAATATAAGACCAATTCTGTAATTGACCTAAAGATATGAGACCAAATCTTTAACCAAAAAAAGAACCATATTAATACATGACCCAAAAATATGAGACTAAAAGTGCGACAAAAAAATATAAAACCAAATTAAGACTATGGCCTTAAAATATAAAATTGTGTTTGCCAAAAAAGAAAAACTTACAAATAGAAGAATTTTTTTTTTTTGTCAATTTGTAATTTTTTATAAAAAGCAACAGTGGGCTGTGGCCGAACATACAAATGAGGTGGAGTTCCTAAAAGGGATACCTATAATTTCCTTCCTAAAATTTTTCTTGTAATTCCCTTAATCTGGACTATTTGTGTAATTCTTCAATGAGTAAGTGTAGTGCCAAGTTATCCTGTTAGACCAATTTCAAGTCTCCCCTTGCATGCAACAATTTCGTCTTGAAATATTTGCTTGGAGAGGCTGCCTTGAACAATTAGCCATTTTAGTCTGGGTACATTTGGGAGAAGCCGATCCACAAAAGTAGCATCTTTTTTCTTAAAACTGTTCAATCGAATAAGCTTTAATTTATTGAAGAGCTTTAGTTTATTTTTAATTCTTCTAAGTATGGAATAACTCAAAATAAAAAAATATAGCTCTTTCTTTAGCATTATTTTTCAAAGAATAATTTACAGAACACAAAAGAGAGGACAAAATATGCAGATTATGGCAAAGCGAGACATTTTTAATAGTAAATATAATGATATATTCAATATTCAATAACTATTACACATACTAATAAAAGTTTTGAGGATCAAACCATATCAACTATGAAAAGAATAACCGCTTGCTGTCATCATGATTTAATACAAACATGATTTGACTGCAAGTTTTTCAACTTGAACAAGCTTCTTGCATAAATTCAATTTCTGGCAATTTAATACAGACAATTTTTTCAATGAAGGACATGCTATAGCATGATTTCCAGCATAGAGCCTTTACAGTTTATGCAAGTTCCAAAGCTAAGTCTATGGAAGGGAAATATGGCAATTCTATCTTCCTGTCCTTCTTTCTAGGCATCGATTTCTTTCATCCCACATGATTTGACTGCAAGTTTTTCAAGTTGAACAAGCTTCATGGCAATGGAGACTGGGGAAGAGAATCCCATGTTTTCGCAGTTTTCAACACAAACATCTTGTAGATTATGAAAGAGAATAGTCCGTAGTGGATCTTCACTCCAAATTTGTTTCAGCTTTGGCAACCTAAGTAGAGTTAGTCTTCTGTGTTGCACTGCATTGTTGTTGCCTTCAACAATGTGATTTTCATTGACTTCGATTTGGAATATCTCCTCTACTGATTCACAATTGTTAACAATCAATGTGTCCAGACTTCCAATTGATCTCTGTATGTAAGATGGATATATGTTTTCAAGTTTATCACACTCTGTGATTTCCAACATCTTCAGTCTGCCAAGGAAGTTTGAACTCAGTGAAGTGTCCCAAATTGTCTTCAAGTCTTGCATGTTACTTATTATTATTGTTTCTAACTTTGGGAAAATAACCTGCACCTGTTGAAAATAAAATCATAAATGCTTTGTACTATGATATAATTGAGCAAATGGAAAAACCAGGAAAATTTGAAACCTTCCAATTCTATTGAAGCTAAACATTGTCTCTCCCTCCTGTTGTATTTATTATCCACTCCACCATACCGCACTCGCTAATTTCAAGCGCTTGAGGTTTCATAGACTCATAACAACCATAAGGGATGAGAATAAATACTTTAGGTTACCACAATCCTCCACTATCAAGTTAGCCAAATTGTGCATGGAAACAGAAGAGGCAGAAGAATAATCATCCTCCCCAAATTTGTTCCAACTGATCGAGCTCAACTTAAGAGTCTCCAAATTTGGAAATCCCGTCTACAAATACACATTAATTTTGTAATGAGAGTGATGAAACCTAATTGATAAAACTTAAAAGACGCTTACCCACAAGAAACAGCATAAAGATGTATATGTTAAACAGCTCATAGAAGACAAACTATTTTGGCTACAAATCAAGAGATTGGCTGTTGATGCAAAGAACAAGGCAGAGTTGCTCCAACCTAGTGAAGTCACACCACAACCTAAACTAACAGAATTGGAAGATTATAGACATTTTGTCCTCACACATTTTCCTTTATACATGTCTAACATTCACAATGAGAATATGGAGTATGCAAGGCATGCAGAACAGGAAGATAGAAGAATGCTCTTTCACTAATAAGAATGGATAATGACATCACAATTCATTTACTCGTTAACTCTAACCTCATGCAAGGACTCCAAGAGATAAAATAGCCGCTGTTAAGATTCATCATTCACGGCATAACTGCTTCTCATACAAAACTCCAACCAGGTTCTTTATTTGCTCCATATCCTTCCATCAGGCTTCGAGTCTTCAGGACTTCTTCCCACTGTCCAACATCTGCACAGATGTTTGACAAGGACACATAAGTACCAGCATCACATGGCCCCAATTCCATTACCTTTTTGGCCGCCAACTTCCCTAGCTCAAAATCGCCATGGACCTTGCAAGCAGCAAGCAGTGTTCCCCATATTATAGCATCAGGCTCAACTGGCATACTGTTGATGAAACTTTCAGCCTCTTTTAGTCTACCGGATCGACCAAGAAGATCAACGATACAAGCATAGTGACGATGATTAGGCTTAATGTTGTAGTCTTTGACCATTGAATTAAGATAGAAGAAGGCTTCTTCAACTAACCCACTGTGACTACAAGCCAATAGCACACCAACAAAAGTTACTGCATCAGGTTGAATGCCATCTCTTCTCATACGTTCATAAGCAGCTAAGGCTTCTAAGCCTTTACCATGTTCAGCATAGCTTACTATGATAGCTGTCCACCCTATCAAATCAGGCTTCTCAATATGGTCAAATGCTTTACAGCAGTCCTCTAAGCTTCCACATTTTGAGTACATTATCACTAGTGAACTACCAACAAATACATCTGATTGTAAGCCCAATTTTTCAATGTAGGCATGCAGTTGAGTCCCAATTGATGATCTATTTAAGAGTGCAATGGCCCTGAGAACAGACATGATAGTGAAAGTTTCGACTGCTAGATCAGTCATGATCATTTCACGGAATAATAAAAGCGCCTCTTCAACTAAGCCATTTTGGGCATATCCTGAGATTAAGGAAGAATAAGCAATGCTATCCTTTTGGGGCAGCATATCAAACACCCTCCTCGACAACTCCAATCTTCCACACTTTGAGTACATGGAGAGGAGTGCCCCACCAACAACTACATTTGTTCCTATCCCTAAACGAAAAGCATAACCATGAATCTCTTTACCTATTTGTAGAAATCTAAGAGCAGAGCATGCAGTTAGAGTTGCAGTCAAGGTCAAGTGATCGGGTACAGTCTCTTGAGATAGCATTTCTTTAAACAGCCAAAAAGCCTGGTCTGCATAGCCATGTTCTACAAAACCAGCAATCATTGAGCCCCAGGAGACATTGTCTTTGTTAGGAACTTCCTCAAAAGCTTTATAAGATTCTTCTAAACACCCACATTTTGAGTAAATTGTGAAAAGCGAACTGCCTACAGCAACACCAGTGACTAGTCCGGACTTTAGAGTATAACTATGCATCTGCCTCGCCATATTTAAGCAGCTAATAATACTTAACACTCTAGAAGTAAAATACACATCGGGTCTCACACCTTGTCGTAGCATAATCTGAAATAACTCAACTGCCTTAGCAAAATTTTGACTGTGGGCAAAAGAAGACACCATTGCTGTCCATATGCGCGAGTCCTTCATATTTTCCACCTCGCCAAAGACTAATCCAGATAGTCCAACTTCTCCTAATTTTGAATACATGTCAATTAAAGCAGCCTGGACACTTGCATCCAAACTTAGAGGTAGTTTCAACAGCAGGGAATGAATTTGGCCCGCCCCTTCAATCATCTCCAGCTTGGCACATGCAGAAAGTACACTAGTAACAGTATAGACATTTATCTCGTTTCCTGTTTCTCTCATATCTTTGAAAAACTTTAGTGCAGAAACAGAATCGTTCTCTTGCACGAACCCAGAAATAATAGCAGTCCAGGATACCACATTATGGTTTGGCATCTGCAAGAATTTCCTTACAGCTTCATTCATACGTGCACATTTGGCATATAAATCAACAATAGCAGTCTCAACAAAGACATCTGTTGCAAAAGATTTGATCACCAGCCCATGAATTGCTTCTCCAATATGCAATTCTTTAAGCGCACTACATGCAGTTAAAATGCTTGGAACCGTATAATTATTCAGCTTTAGCGATCCATGATGCATCTGACAAAAAAGACTCAGAGCGGTCCAGTTCTCTCCATTTCTAACAGCCCCAGAAATAATAGCATTCCAGCATACCACATTTTCACATGAGACATCAAAGAAGACCCTTTGAGCCTCCTCAAAGCTGGAATTTTTGGAAAACATATATATCATTCCCGTCCTAACATAACCATTAGAAATGAAACCCTTTTTCATTGCAAGTGAATAAACTTGCTCACCGAATATCGGAGCTTGCAAGGTGGTACATGCCGAAAGAACACTCCCGTAAGTGAACTCATTGGGCTCCTCACCAAATAAATGCATCCTACAAAATACTTCCCATGATTTCCCAAACATTGAATTATTATTATAACCAGATATCATGGTGTTCCAAGAAACAACATTTGGAAGAGGAAATTTATCGAACAGCTTGCGGGCATCAACCAAGGCAGAAGATTTAAAGTAGCAGCCAAGCAATGAGTTGGCGATAAAGATATTGGAATGCAATACATCAGTTCTAAGCAAATGGGCGTGAAAGATTTTTGTGTTTCTAATGGTGGGCAGTCTTGATGTTTGGTAATCATGGAAGAGCTTGAATGGGTCGAAAGGAGCGCAGTTTTCTTCATATTCGGAAGAAGTAGTGATAGGGTTTTCAACCAATGCGAGCGAGGATGCAAATCTGCGGGCAAGAATTTTAGTTTGTAAGCATTGATTGATAAGAGAACTCATGAGGAGATCACATATTCACAACGAGATACAGGTGGAATCACTTCCTACAGCTGGGATCTGATTTTCATGACTGTTGGCAACTGCATTTTGTTTGATTTCCACATGATAGCTGGGGACTGACACTGCTTTTGGTGCTCTCAATGATTTCTTAGTTCCACTAGCAGATGATTCAACCAAACGTGGTTTGATATAGGTAAGAAATATTGAGGTAGGGAGAGACATCTGACTTACTGCTCGATTCTGACTGACCAGTCTGACCTGCTTTCTGCCCACTAATATTCTGCAAAGAAAATAAAATATAAGTTATTTAGACATGCATTATGTTTAAACTAAGGAAACACCTATAAAACCATTCACTTCTCTAAGTGTGGTAAGGGAAGAATAAAAGCAGTTGAATTTAACAAAAGTGACATTTTTGTTATGAAACAAAATGTTAAGCAAACGATTGATTTTTGTAGCACTGAACGAGAAGCACAATAGCCACTGTCCTGTGGTAACCACCAGACAATCTTAAATCCAAATAACTGATGCTAAATATAATAGTGCTGGTAAAGACATAGAGGTGCTCGTACCCATATAAGATGCACGGTGGATGGTGCCTTGGATCACGATTGTAAAGGTTTGGCAACCAAAAATTCTCTAAAATGAGAAGTGAAAGTTAATATTGCCTACAGCTCAAGGACTACATGCATCTTAAACAAGATCTCATAATAATTAAATTCAACATTTCAACTCTCAAGTTTCAAATGCAACACACGTAATTTTAAAGTTCAAACTTCCAAAGAAAATCAGAAATCAGACGCTTTCAGTATAAAACAAATATATCAACAAGCCTATTCTGAAACAAATCCCTCCCCTCTGAATCAAAACAGAGCTTAGCAAATGCCAAAAATTTTCAACTCAAAAAATGCAGAATGGAAAGAATACTAACCGAATGGCGAATACTAGCAGAACTTCGAGTCTTCAACTTCAGCAGAAAAACGTCGACGGCGCGGCGAATAGTGGCAGCGGCAAGCAACGGTAGGGCAACTTTGAGTCTTGAGATGAATGAATATGATGAAATGAGGGCTCCGATAAACAAGCCAAAAGTACTCTTTTGGTCTTAAATTTTACACTAATTGTCAATTTAGTCCCTATTATTTTTTTTGGGATCAGATTCACATTTTGATCAATTTTTTAATTTGACTAACTTCTTTCAATAAATTAACAAGAGACTTTATCTTATTTTTCAATTTGAGTTAGGACTTGAGTTTCGTTTTTTATTAATTTTATATTACATGTTACGTGAATTTGGTCGTTAATATTTAGCTAAAGTAAGAACATTGGATAAAATTGATCAAAATGTAAAACATTAAAGACTAAATTGATTGCAAAAAAAGATTGGAGATAAAATTAAACAATAACTAATTATAAACTTGACTGTTTAACTATGAAACATGAATACTGACATGGACACGGACAAAGACACGCCGACACGTCAAATTGTTAAATTTACATGACACGACACAATATATATTTAAATATATATAAATAATTAAAAATCTATAAATTTTGATGAAAGTTTAAAATTATAATATTTATTCATAATATATGGCATATATGTCATTATATTTTATTGTTTGACATGTTAAAGTAAAAAAAAAATTAATTTTATATTTTGAAATTTATGAATATGTGCCGTATGGGTGTCGTACGAGTGTCGGACACAGACACATGTCTGATACAATGACACGTCCTAAAAATGAAGTGTTTATACTTCATAACTGTTTAATAACAAATTAACAAAATTATACATAAAATTAAAAGTTTATTACTTTTTAAAATTCTAAAATTTAATGTACAATAATTAAAATTAGTTGCATTTTAACCAAAAATTGGGTCGCACATCAAAATGCCATAACTGACTTTCTTTGTGATCTTGCCTTGAGATACTCACCTCGCCACTGTCTGAGGTGCTCACCTCACTTGCTCCAGAATCATCATTACCTGTCTTACTATTCTTTGAGGCAATCGCTGTCTCACCCTCAATTACGGTCCCCTAAAGATAATATAGCCTGACGCTTAGCTTCCCCTTCATCAGTGTCATCGAGTGCTTTCCAACTTTAAGAGTTCCACCTTCGGCGTGGAACTTGTACCCCTGATCATCCAATGTTGACAACGAAATAAGATTACTTCTCATTTGAGGAACATGCCAACACTCAATACTTCTCACAACCCCGTCGAACATCCTGATTTTGATGTGACCGATCCCCTCTATCGCCAATGGAATATCGTTTCCAAGATAGACCGTTCCACTCATATGGTTATNCAGTTCCAGGCAACGATTACTTCACGGAAAATGACCGGAATCAACCGACTAACAAGTCTGTGAAATCGGTTTGTTGAATCGTTGGCTTAAAACATCAAATTTCGCATGAACATGAAAACGGCGGTTTTTGAAATTTTCTTCAAATTGGACAAATTAACCCCAGATTTCGAATTGTATCAATACTACAACATTCATTGACATCCAGAAACTTCTTAGTATCCAAAAAAAGTCAATTAATCCAAAAACGAAGGCAAATTAGGGTTTGGGTGCACGTGATAATCGCGTGCACCGTCAATTTTGACGGCCAAAACCACCTAGACCCCATTTTGCAAACGGAGTTAACCTCAGGCCCTAATTTGAAACTTTTCAAACCACATGTACCCTATCTGAAACAGGGCCAAACCACAGAACCCTTTTTTGTAATTATATAATATACATAAGAGATAGTGTGAGAGAGAGAGAGAGAGAGAGAGAGAGAGAGGTATGTGTGTGTGTGTGAGAGAGAAAGAGAAAAAGTGTGTGAGTGGAAAAGAGAAAAAAAAATATGAGAAATGATAGATAGACAGAGAAAATTATAAGTGTAATAAATTAGGATATGTAAAATTACTATTTTGTCTATTTATTTTATATTTGTATTAAAGTATAGGTAATTATAGGTGTATAAGTAGGGATAAATTAGTAATTGTAAGAGAAAATGAAATGATGTTGTGAATGAGATGATGATGTGGATGAGATAAGATGAGATGGAGGTTCCAAAAAAACACCTAACTATTACTGTTCATTTAATTCTAAGATAAGATAATGTTTGAATGAGATGAGATTGGGATCATAGGGCTCCCAAACTGGCCCTCAATTTATACCTTTTCCTCTTCACGCTTGCGTTCCTTCTCTTAAAGTATGTGATATATTCCTCAAAAATCTCTCTACATCATCTATTACAAAAAGAAGAAAAAAGATTATCAGAAGGAAAAAAAATCTCCATATTAACTAGGGGTGTTCACGGGCTGGGTTGGGTTGGGTTTAGGGTGGGTTGGTTCGGGCTCACTAATTTATTTGGCGGATTGGGCTGGGTTGGGCTAAAGAAAATAATTGAGTCAACCCAAACCACACAGTAGCGGGTTGGTTTGGGTTGGGTTGGCGGGTTGGCCCATTCTAATTTTTTTAATTTTTATATATTTATTTTATAAAAAATTTGGTTCCTCTTAAATTTTTTTTCTTTAATTTGGTCCTTCACAATTTGTTTTTTATGAACTAAATTGAGAATGAAAATTTATTAATTGACCAAATTGTAAAAGTAATATTACTTGTGATATTAAAATATAATTTTAACTAAATAAAAAATTAATTTTATTTTTTATTTAATATTTTTGCAGGCCGGCGGGTTGGGTTGGGTTGAGCAGGCTCAAAATCTTGAAACACACAGCCCAACCCAAACCACAGCGAGCTCAACTTTTTGAACCCAAACCAACCCACCAGCACAACCCAAACCAACCCAAACTAGTGGGTTCGCGGGTTGGCCCAACCCAATGAACACTTCTACTTCTTAAAGTGACCTCGCTCGCCACACTTGAAACAACTCGCTTTCTTCGCCCTTGATTTCGACCTCGATCGCTCATTGGACTTACGTGAGTCCTTCCCCTACACTCTTCCCCTCGACACCAATCCCTCTCCCTCTGTTTGGTCACATGGAAGATTCCTCTTCAACTCCTTTGACTTTAACGCACCGCGAACGTCATCTAGTGAAATTTTATCCCTCCCATACAACATCGAATCCACAAATGTCTAATAGGATGGCGGTAGTGAACATAACACAATAAGAGTCTGATCCTTGTCGTCAATCTTCACCTCTACATTCTTCAGATCTATAATTATCGAATTGAACTCGTCTAGGTGAGACTTGATTGGCGTACCCTCATTCATCCTCAAATTATAAAGCCTCTTCTTCAGATATAGGCGGTTGGTCAGCGATTTTGCCGAGTACAGTTCCTCCAGCCCACATCTTTGTCGTCGTTTCCTCGTTGGCAATCTCTCGTAGAATGCTGTCTGTAACACTCATGAGTAACGCACTCAACGCCTTCTGCCTTTGTGCCTTTCTCTGTTCTTCCGTCATCGGCAAATTTTTCTTCTATTGCCTGCCATAAATATTGAAGAACCAATGCTGATTGCATTCTTATCTTCCAAAGACTAAAGTTTCCTCCATCCAACTTCTCAACCTCATACTTTGTCGTCGAACCCATCGAACCCGATTTATGAACAATCAAAGAACTCCACGCAAACTACCGTTGTTGACCGTCGAATCTGCTCGGTGAAACACCACCTCTTTACACAAGAAACGACACAAACGAACACACCAAACAACGCCGAACTTGCTCAAGAATGCCGGAAACAGCAGCTCAAACAACTGAGTCACAAGAACCACCATTGAGCGTATTCAACGTCCACCGAACACGAACCCAGCAATGATGATCCTCCGTCAATCTCCGCTGTCCGTACGCTGAAAAGAATGCTCCTCGCGGTGTGTCAATCACAAATCATGACCCAGCTCGCCTCCGTCCTTGCTCCGTCGGAAAACCTGCCCAGAAACCGCCGCCTACCACCGCCGATCAGTTCTGTCAAGTCCCGCCGCGAATCACCGTCAGATGTGAAGCTCCTCCGTCATAAAAAATGCGCCTCGTCACTGCTTGCGAAACACAAACGTACTCCTTGCAAAACAACCCAGATCTGCCCAGAAAACTGCCTCCCCCCCCCCCCCCCCCCCCCCCCCCCCCCCCCCCCCCCCCCCCCCCCCCNCCGTCGACTCTTGATCAACGCCGGCAACGAGCTTTTTCTGAAAAAAAAAACGCGTCGATGTCCTCTTCCGATTTCACGAACACAGCAAACGTCGAGTTGCTCGCGAACCCAGATTTCCGCCGTGAACCACCGCCCTCCGTTGATGAACGCCGGCGACGGTCACGAACCTGCAGCAAAAAACGATCTCCGTTCACGAACCAAGCAACTTCGTCTCCTTCGTCGAGTTCGTGCGTGTGCAGTAGCGTGACTGATTAAACTTTAAGCCCCTTTTGTAATTTGGCCCAAATTGCAGGAAGGTCCTCCTTTGAAATTTGCTGAAATTCCAAAATAGCCCCCACCTATTTTCTTTCAAATTCAAGGAGAAAAAGAAAAGAAAAAATAAGAGAACCAGACTCTGATACCACTTGTTAGGATTCAGAGTATCTCCCAACAACATTCATAGATCAAACAAGTATATGAGAATGCTAAATATAGAGAAAAATAGATGAACACAAGCAATTTACCGTGGTAAGGAACTTTCACTATAAAGAATATGAGTTTACAATAACATCATCTCTCAAGTCTTCTCTCTACCATTAGCTACTAGTTGAAGGTCGTTCGAGCTTTTCCTGGGAGTATGGCATGGGTTACTTCAGCGCCGTAGCGCCTGGTACTCAAACATTGGCTCGAGGCATTTTCTCTACCCCTTATTACCCTGAAAAAGCAGGGGCACCTTGGGTCCTTGAACCGATAACCATCTTTCGGCTAATCTAGCCTCCTCCGTCCCTCGGGACCAACAAGGGGTAGTACAAAATAATGCCTTCCTTTGTTGAAGCACCTGCACGTTCAAAATAATGCAACAATTCAGCACATTGTGAACTCGATTGGTGACTTTCAAGATGCCTTTCCAAACCTGGAGACAATGGTACTTCACAATCTTAGTTCTCTAGATGAGATATGCCATGGGCCACTTACATCTCATTTCTTCTCTGAGCTCACAGTTATCAGAGTCAAAAGGTGTAGCCTACTGCAAAACCTCTTTTCACCTTCCATTATTGAAAGAGTTCCCAATCTTGTTGAGATTGAGGTTTCTGAATGTAATTCCCTGAAGGCGATTGTGGCTGACATAAGTGGTTTTCGGGTTCAGTTCCGGCAATTGCGTTCTTTGACATTACACCATCTGCCTGCATTGTTTGGTTTTAGTTCAGTTCCTTCTTTATAGAATTTTATTTTAAGAAATTATATTTATATTTAAGCTCATATTTTATAGCCCCTTAAAATATAAAGCCATTAAATATAGATATAGATGACAGCAATCCTTTCCGATGTATATATGTATAATGTTTATTGTTACTTTTGGTTTTAGTGTTCATTTCCCAGTTTGGAGACAGTGAAGCTCTGCTCAATCAAATTGAAGAAGATATTTGACGAGGATGAAATTTCAGTGTCTTCTTCAGTAGAACAGTTGACTAGCTTGATTTTGGAGGATTGTAGTGACCTAAAGTATGTATTCCCATCTCTCATGGTTGAAAGTCTTTTAAAACTGAACCGTCTTGAAATAAGTAATTGCGATATGATGGAGGAAATAATAAAGTCTACAGAAGAACAAGCAGACAACAGAGAGGTATTGACTTTATTTTTGCTTATTCTTTTCTATTTTCTTCTTTGATAATATATATATATATATATATATATTTGTTTTGAAATTCTCCTACTAAATTTGCTTGTCTTCTTCAATGATGTGCATTGCTGAGATTGATATTTGGGTTGCAATTATGGTGATTTATAAGACTTCATTAGCCTCATTGCTTTATCATTTTTTTCAATCTCGCTGTTGCCATGAAAAGTTTAACCTCTATTTAGGAGTGTTTACATCCATAGATTTTGCTTTTTCTTTGAGGATGTCTTATTTTGTTTGACATATAATAAATAGTCTTTATTCTTTAGACAAAAATAAAAATCCCAAGGCGAAACCAGTTCTTTCAAAAGATTGAGCTTTACATGGTAACACCCTTCTAACAAATAGATGGGTATTTGCATGAATAATTTATTCTTAATAAAATTTCATTATACAGGTTGTGTTTCCCAATTTGAAGATCTTGAAGCTGAGCTCATTCAGTTTGATGAATATATGGGACAAGAAGGGTCAACTATCTGCAACTTCTTTAAGAAATTTGACTAGCTTGATATTGGAGGATTGTGATGATCTTACTTTTTTATTCTCATCTTCCATGGTTGGAAGCCTTTAAAACCTCAATAGACTTGAAATAAGTAAATGCCATAAAATGGAGCAGATACTGAAGGCTACAGAAGAAGGAAGAAACAGAAATGAGGTAATGGTTGCTTTTCAATACCTTTTGTTCTTTGTTTCTGTGGTAAATTACACGTTCCCACCTCAAAATAAGCTAAAAAGACACTTCACTTCAATGCAATTTACAGATAATCAAGGAGTTGAAATAAAGGAAGTGTTACCTTAGTGCTCTTATTTTTCTACATTACCAATTTGTTATAGAAAGTTTATTTGTATTATAATGACTAAGTTTGCAGTCTTCATTGATCCTTGAAATAACAGAGTTCTTCAAAACTTATGATAAAGGATACATATGCGCTTGTTATATACATTCTTAAACTAAAGTTCCCTTCACTATAGGTCTTATTTCCCTGTTTGGTGGAAATCATTATCTCTGACATGGAAAATTTGAAGACTTTGTGGCAATTGCATCAACCACCAGCTTCAAATTCCTTCCGCCGATTGAGAAAGATGGTAGTGAAAGACTGTAAGAAACTTGTGATGATATTTTCAATAGGGAAGTCATTAGAAAGACGTAATTCTTCTATGGCAGCTCAAGTTGAAGCATAGATATGGGATACAAAATGATAAATGTGCATTGTAAGAAGACTTTCTGCACTCAAGTAACATAGACTTTGGAAGCAGTAAATCATATTTTGTATGACCACCTTCCTATGCATACATGTGATCTACAGAGACTGCTTATTGCTTCTTTTTTTCCTCTCCTTTTGTTATCATTTGTAATGATTTCATTGTCTTCATTCGAATTCTGATCAGATTTTTGGGAAACTTTTTATGCGTAAGATATAAATGATCAGGACAGGAAGATACTGGTGTACTTATAATAATTGTTTTGTTTATAAATCTGTCTTGCCAATACGGTTTACGGCTTCTTAATGGAATTTGTAAGAACGGGTAAGCATAAAATGAAGGGTAAAATACACAAAAGGGCCATGTGGTTTAGCCCTATTTCACTTAGGGTCCCTGTGGTTTAAAAAGTTACGATTAGGGTCCTGTGGTTTGCTCCGTTTGCAAAAAGGGTCCCGAGAGCTTTGAACTATCCAAACTAACGGCGCACGCTTCTCTCACGTGACCTGCACCCCCAAACCCTAATTTTTTAGCCATTCTCACTTGAAGCTCGCGATTTCATCTCACTTTCACTCTCTCCATTGCGATTTCGTCTTCCTCTCACTCTCACTGTCGCGATTCATCCTTCACCTTCATACTCTCCATCGCGATTCCACCTATACCTTCATTCTCTCTCTCCCGCTCGCGATTTCACCCTTTAATTGCAGAAACCCGTTCGTGTTGCAGAATCTGTTCGTGTTGCAGAAACTCATTTTCGTGTTAAGAGGTAATTTTTCTACTCTGCCCTAACTTTCTCTACCCTAATTTTTCACTTCTTTTTCTACTCTGCCCTAATTTTTCTGCTCTTTTGGTTCGAAGTCCGTTCAATATTGCTCACAGTTTCATAAAATTAGGTTGGATGCTAGTTTGTGATAATTTTAGGGTTTATAGCTTACTGGCAAATGAATGCTTGATTAAGGAGTTTTTGGTTCGTACTCCTTACTGGCAAATGAAGTTAAGGAATGCTTGATTGCCCATATCTATGGTTTTATAGCTTTCTTTATCTGCTCTTGTATAATTCATTATTGTCCTTAGTTTATATTACTTAGCTTCCACTGTCGGTGTTAAATTTCTGTTTTTACACCTTGAACTAATACCTTCTGTTTGTGTTATTAAATTACCTATCTGCTTATCATCCTCATGACAGATAATGAGTTGTTGTTTGCATTCCTTAACTTCTAAAATTTTATAGTAGTTTGAATTTTTTGGGTTAAATTTACTTTGAAATTTACTTGTAAAACCTTACTGTGAAATTTATGTTAAATATTATATTTATCTTTTATGTACAACATATGTTTTGGATTAAACTAATTTGACTATTGTGTATTTTCTGTATGTACAGATGTCAATTAGCCATTTTGATATCACTATTCAATATGGTGGAAGACTTTTGCTAGGAGAAATATGAAGGTGGATATACACTCATTCGACGCAAGTTTGACAAGAACTACATATGTAAATTTGAGTTGGAGTCATTGTATACAGAGGCAGGGGAAAAGAATGGGTTAGATTTTGCTTATGGTTCACGTATGGTTGGGTTAGGTCCTAGTAGGGATCCAAACCATGGGTTCTTTCCAATGGAAACTGATGCGGAAGTTGATGAATGGGTCATTTGACTCTCTTACTCGCAGCAAGAGTCCACAGAAGAACAAGATGAACTTTTAATGTCATCTTTATTATGTATCAAACTTTAGTATGGCTTTTGGATTAGTATGGTGCACATGTTTTTGTAAAGTTTATGTGAAGTTTTTGGATTAGTATAGTGCACAGGTTTTTTGATTAGTATGGTGCACAAGTTATTGGATTAGTATGGTGCACAAGTTATTGGATTAGTATGACTTACATTAACAGTTTATGGATTAGTAACTATGATTAATGTGATATTAAAATTGGCAAAGTCTGCAATTATGGTTGTTCTGTTTTTTTGAATGTCATGGATGTTTTTATGGAATGATGGACCATAAAATCTGTATTTTGAGGGATGCTGTTTGAATTATCTTCCACTACTAATGATTACATGTATAAAACCCCACTTGACAAAGGTGTGAGTCAGAATCTGGGTGTAAAAAACCACACTTGACAAAGGTCATGTACGTTGTTTTTATGGAATGGTTGTTTTTGAATGTCATGTACATTAGTTTTTATGGAATGGTGGACCATTCTATGTTTCAATGAATGTTTCATTGATTTGTAATAGTCTGCAATCATGTACATTTGTTTTTATGGACCATTCTATGTTTCATTGATTTACCATTCTATGTAATAGTCACTGCACTATCTAATAACTTGTCATGTAATTTAGCCAAAATCAATAAACTTTGATTAGGTGAGACTAGAGTGACAATTAATACATGGTCATAAGGTATTGATCTAAACAAGGACATTACTCCAATATGAAAGAGCACAATTAAAGCACAATTTAACAAGATTGAAGCAATAATAATAACAAATGATCTTTTCATTTAGTTCAAAAGACCATTGATCAAGTTACAATAATTTTCTCCTTCCTTTTGCACTTCAGCTCTTTGATTTCATCTTCCAGCTTTTTGAATATACCTTCCAGCTCTTTGGTCATCCTCTCATTTGTCTTATACTCTTTGATTTGATCTTCCAGCTCTTTGATTTTACCTTCCAGTTTTGAAATTTTTTCTTTCACCTTACGCGCAACTTCACGGCCACGCGCGCACGTAGGAGGACCAAACCACTCAAGATATGAACATTTATCAGGCTACAAGAAACCATTCAAAAATTAACACTAAAATACTAGTCTCACTGAATTTGATTAACACTTAAATACTCATAATAAATTCATAATGATCACCAGACATTGTCGAAGGAAGCTTCACATTAAAATGAAAAAAAAGAACATAATAAATTCATAATAAATGCAAATACCACCCTTCAACTATAGTCTAGCTGCAAATAGCCCCCTCAACAATCAAACTTTGCAAACAGTCCCCTTTTCTACAAGTTATAAATATGATACTAGACTATCTGACATTAAAACAGATTGACGAAAAAAAATATCAATGCATACCCTTATCCTAGACAAAGCTCCCAGAAAAACGCAAGCAATTCTCATCTCAAGCATTCTAAAATCCAAAACCATAGAATGAAACTAAGATACTATTTGCATCTCAAGCTTCAATCACATTAGGGACTAAAACTCAATCTTCAACAAATATTAGGGACCAAAATAGTGTTTTGACCTTTATAGTTTACATGAATATCAAGCTTGATTTATCACTCAAACACCTAATCTTTCGGCAAGGATTGATAAACAGAATACAGAATTATAAAATTCAACACCAAAATAGGGTTTTCACCAAAAAAAAAAAAGCAAAAGGAACACTAACCTTGATGGAATCGATCGCGACAGTGAGAAGATGAAATCGCAACTCTTGAGTGAAGGAGAAGATGGAATCGATCGCGACAGTGAGAGAAGGATGAAATCGCGAGCTTCAGTGAGAAATTTAGGGTGAAGGATGAATCGCGATGGAGAGTATGAAGGTGAAGGATGAATCGCGACACTGAGAGTGAGAGGAAGACGAAATTGCAATGCAGAGAGTGAAAGTGAGATGAAATCGCGAGCTTCAAGTGAGAATGACTAAAAAATTAGGGTTTGGGGGTGCAGGTCACGTGAGAGAAGCGTGCGCCTTTAGTTTGGATGGTTCAAAGCTCTTGGACCCTTTTTGCAAAAGGAGCAAACCACATGACCCTAATTGTAACTTTTTAAACTACAGGTACCCTAAGTGAAATAGGGCCAAACCACATGGCCCTTTTGTGTATTTTACCCTAAAATGAATATACTCAAATTCATGTGATAAGTTATAAATTTGTGATCTGTTATTAATACATTTCAACAAAATTAATGTTGCACTCGATTAAAACTGAAAAATATAATTGTTAAATATTGATGAACCATATTTGGCCTAGTTGGCTGGTTCAATAATGTATAAGCATATTTGATGATGGAAATTGGATTCTCTATATTTGAATCTCTCTAGAGTTCTCTACAATTGGAGCATTTCTGGTCGCCCGATTTCATCTCATCTATTGTAGTTTTGACATGTGGCGCCCAACGTTGTAAACAAACTATGTCCATTAATGAAATAGTGTCTTTTCGTGTTTCTCTATGAATAGCGTTCCAAATGCACAAAAATGCAATCTACTCCAAATGCAGAGGATCTGAGTCGGTGATGATGAAGTCAATGACCCAGTATGAGAAGGGTAATTAAGGGAATTAAAGTTTTTGAAGGGAATTAAAATTTTTGGATTGTTTATCTTATTCGTAGAAGGTTGAAAATTCTCGAATATCGGTTGAATCCTGGGATATTTGGAGAGTTCGTTATTAATTATAACAAACTATTGTTTGAAATCAAAAGAACATTCACTTAGATATTTAATTAGTTAGCGAAATAATATCAAAATATGATTATGTTTTTAAAATTCACGTGCTATATTTTACTAATCCAAACAACACACAAATATAATCATCAAAATAAATAGTTAGATTTATCCCCGTAGAACTACAATTTGATTCATGATTCTAAAAATCTTTACTTTTAGACAATATAACCGTGAGCAATAAGTTATTAATCTAATGCATTCTATGCATCCATGTTTATAACTTGATTTTTTTTTTTTAAAGAGTAAACATATGATTTTATTAATATTATATTATATGTAAATTTCAACAAGATGAACAAGATGAGATTTTACAATTTTCTTAAAAATGTTAGGAAATTTTTATAGATTTTCTCAAATAAATAAAACTTACCCAAATTTTCAGATTAATAAAAAGGACATTTTTACTTAAAAAAACCATTGTTTGGATAAAATAATGAAAACTTAGATGTAATTACTTGACATATATTTATTTTAAGAAAAAAAATTGTAAACATTTATTAGAAAAGATCATTGTCATAGGCTCATAGCAAAACCTTTCCATCAGCTATTCTTCTGGCATCACCTTTCGCTCTGTTCCCGGCAAGGGAAATTATGGCCTCGCAGGGAACGGAGAACGCCAACGAACATACAAATCCTGATCACAATGAGCACGATCAAGATTTCTCTGAAACCTTCGCTTGCTGCGTT
This sequence comes from Chamaecrista fasciculata, assembly GCA_003254925.1. NCBI lineage: Eukaryota > Viridiplantae > Streptophyta > Magnoliopsida > Fabales > Fabaceae > Chamaecrista > Chamaecrista fasciculata. The sequence continues at coordinate 30,946 of QANZ01014428.1, read as the reverse complement.
TGTCTGTAAGTTTATTTTCTTTCTTCAATTTTTGGATTTTCGGCCAAGAAAGACAATAGATTAAGATAAACAATTAAACACCTCTAAGCCATTCGTCGAAGCTGATGTATAGTTTATTGGGTTCTTAACTCATGATGGAAAAAAGGGTTGTAGGAATTTATTTTTCAAAAATCAAGTTGAGTCGAGTTGGTGTTGACATTTCGATGTCAAATAGTTTTTTTTTTCTTTATTTTTCTGTCTGGAATTTCAATTGAATACTGGGTGATGTACGCGTTGATCAAACCTAGTTCCTTAAGAATGCTGTGATTTGAAGAGGAAGAAGAACCAAGGGCGGTTCTGATAAAGCCATAGTGAGAATCTTTGCTTTCCTTTTTTTTCTTTTTCTCTTTTTAATGATATGATTTGGAAATAAGATTCATCCCCAAGCTCTGGTTTCTCGCTGAGTCTAGATTGTGGATTGAAATATTAAGCTGACAGAATACAATGGTTTTCTTGTTTTAGCATGTTTTGGACTAAATCAGGTTCTCTTTGTATTTGTCAAATTATTTTTACAAATAAAACCTAGTAGAAAAAGAAGAAAACACCAAGGGGTTCTCTTGTCCTTCTAAGGCTGAAATTTTCTGTTGTTTAAAGTTGGTCTGTAAACTTCATTCTATTTACATCATTGTCTTTGCTAAATCTGAGTTTATTTTGATAATGCAGGGATCTATTGTTCAAGCCCATTGTTCTTTGTAAGGCAGCATTACTTTTCTCTAAGGACAATTTAGTATTATATTACTTTATTTATAGTTTTTTTTTTTTCAGCTTGTGGCCATGTTTCTTGCTTCTGGTGTGTCCATCATTCAATGAACTCCCTGCGTGAGTCTCATTGTCCAATTTGTAGGCACCCATATTATCACTTTCCAACAATTTGTCAGATGCTTCACTTTTTGCTTATGAAGATGTATCCTGTTGCTTACAAGAGAAGGGAAAATCAAACTCTTGGTATGCTCTTTTTTTTTTTTTTTNAAACTCTTGGTATGCTCTTTTTTTTTTTCTATAGCCTTATGCATGAGCATATTCAAATATATATATGCTTCTTGCTGAATTTGGTTGTTGCTATGCTTTTTCAATTATAGCTATGAGGGGAGAATATTGTGAGCAACTAGGAAATAAAGTTGCATCTGAAAATTACAGCATAATTGGTGCATGGTAGATCTGCATAATTAGTATGACGCACCTATAAGTTTTACTATTGCAGACTTCTATGCCTTGAGAGTTGAGACTTTGGGCAATTGATTATGGTGGTATCTTGAGAAATACTTCGAGGCAGTTGCTTCACACTCTAATAAACTGTTTGTTTGGAAGTTCTTTTAGCGGTGGAAGGTTCTACTTTAATTACCCTTGATATTAGTAATAGTTCTTTAAGATGGTTACTGGTTGTTGTAAAATAGATTCCTGCGGTTAGAAAAGTTGTGTTAGATGTTGTGACTGTGGTAAAAATGGTGACCGAGAATGTATTAATGGTGTCAGCATGGTTATTAAAATCGCGATCTTGATGGTAAGATCGGTCAAGATCTCAATCTTATGGCATCTTTCCTTGTCAGATCAGATTGTGGATCGGAAATGTGCTGGATCGAAATGAGATCATGATTTCTGTGTTAAGATCGTCAGATCGAATGGTCCGTGCGATCTGTGCAGGACTGTGACTTTTTCCTTTTAATCCTGAGGCCAAAAGCTGTATTTAGGAATACTGAAATAGGGCTTTGATGTTTTCTTTCCTTCATTTTATTCTAAAACACTAACCATCAAGCAGGCTTCTCGGTGCTCGATGCTTCTCAATCTGTTAGTGTTCCTTTGTTCTGTTCTTCAGCTTACCTTCAACTGCTCTGGTTGCTTTGATCCTTCCGTCCTGCGCCTTCTTTTACATTATTGATAGCTAGTTCTGACTTGGCTCTTCTCTTCTTTAAGTTTATCAAGGTTTTTAATATATAAAAATCAATAATAATAATTATATAAATAAATAGAATGATCTACTGTACAAACAAAGTGACAGAACATACCTAAATTGTAGAGGTAGGTAGGTAATATTTCATTTTGAAATTCACAACAATACCATACCACCAAAGCCTTATCCCACTAGGTGGGATCGGCTATATGGAACAATTGACGTTGATCCATACGAGAGACACGACAAATGTTTTACGTTGGCTGTCGCTTGCCTAACACAACCCTCCTCTTTTAACGGGCTTGGGACCGACAAATTCACAACAATAAAGGAATAAAATGATAATAGATATATTAACACTAATTTGTTTTGATTAACTTTATTGTATTATCATATATATATAGTTATATATTAATGACATTTGTGATTGTGTCTTTTACAATGTGTTTTATATTAGTGAAGATTGATTTTTTTTATAAGAAATTATTATTATATATTATTTATATTTTTAAATTTGAGAAGATCTTGCAATCTTCAGTTCGATTGCGATTGGATTTATATTATGCTCCTTCTGATCTATTGCAATATCTTGATCTTAATAACCTTTGCTATCAGTCTTCGGGTTGTACAAAGCTTACATCAAGTTACTCTTCCACCTTTCATTGAGGCTAACTTTCTCTTTGGGAAATTTGAAACGGTCTTTTCTTGGTGCACCGGAAAAGGAAAAATCTAAACCTACTTCGGTTGTTTGAAGTTAATGTGATAATTGTAAATCCCTAGACAAAATTTTGTGGAAGTACAACTGAAGGAGAGTGTAAATCCATAGATTTCAGTGTCTGTCATTAAAATATTTTGTTCTACTGTTATGTGGTTTCCTCTTTAGTTTAGCATCTAATTTCCTTATATTCTCCTAATTATTGGTCCTCTGCCTATTATTGAGAATAGTCTATCTGCATATAATATAAAAGGAGAAGTAATCTGATGTAGAACAAAGAGAGAATAAGGGAGAGAATGAGAAATCAGAGGGGGAAGAAACAGAAATAGGGGGAAGTAGAGAAATTGAGGGAGAAGGGAGAAATAGAGGGAGAATAGAAGAAATGAGGGAGAGACAATAATCTAAATAATATTTTTAATAATGCATGAACTTCATTACAAAAAGATAGAAGGGGCTTTATATAGAGAGCCCAAGTCAAAGATAATTTAAAACTAATAAAAATATAACAACTTCCAAGATAATAAAGTAAAGATATTTCCTAGATGCTATTACTTCTTCTTATTTCCAAGATAATAAAAGCATAGTTCATTTTCCAGTCAAACTCTAATATTCCCTAGGTAGCAATAATTCATTTCTTCTTTCTAGAATATGATTTTTCCAAGGTCTCCATTATTATTGATTCTCCATCATAATCCTTTTGTCTTCTTTTACTGGCAAACTTTTACAACCATTATACATTTAACTCCCTTTTGTCAGAGGAAGAGAAGAAAACAGGCTTTTTCTCCCCTCAATTTGATGATTATGCACATGGATCAGAAGCTAAGTTTGATCATCCAGGTAGTTCATCTTCCTACAATACTATAAGTCTGGTCGCCAACCCATTGAACTCAGGATCTTCTACAAGTATGGAGCAACCAAGTTCTGAATCATTTGGGACGCATTCTGTCAAAGGAGAAAATTTGCCTTCAAATAACCATTCTGGACAACAGAAAATATCAGTTGCTGATGTGACATGTCCAGCATGCAAGCAACTGCTTTTTCATCCTGTTGTTCTTAATTGTGGTCATGGTATTTTATGCATATAGTTTTGTTTTCCTATCATTTTTATCAGACTATGGCCATCCATGATAGAAAATTTAATTAATTGATGTAAATCACTACTCTCCTTTCATTCTTTCCAGTATACTGTGAATATTGTATCTTGAGCTTGGCTGATGAGATGCTTAGATGCCAAATTTGTCAAAGTCCACATCCAAGAGGAATTCCAAAAGTTTGTTTGGAGCTTGATCACTTTTTGGAGGAACAATTTCCTGAAGAATATGCACAGAAAAGAGATGCTGCTCGACTTGGGCATATAAATGACAAACCTGGGAAACCTTCTCCTTGTATGTATCTTTGCCTAATGATTATGTTTCCTTTTAATATTTCCACATGCTATTTCTAAGAAACCTTTTGCATAAGTTTAGAGCATTGAGCTATTTAATTTTGATCCGTTAACAAAAATCTTAGAAACAGCACATTCGTAGAAGGTAAAGTAAATTAGATAGACTTCCCTTCAGATTTCTCTGAATAACACTTGACTTCCTTATTTTAGAAAACAAAATAGCCTCTTGCATCATTGATTTTTAATTTTTAAAGAAAGTTGTACAGACCAGAAAGAAAATTGTCATTTGAAAAAGAAAGAAAGTTTATGAGATAGAGGGAAAGATACAAAAGAGGAGGATAAAATATCATTGTAAAGAGGGCAGATACAATGCTGTCCAAACTTTCTACATATCTGACGGACACTTTTCTAAAAAATCCTTAACAGAACATTTTGGAGAAGATACAATCATAACCTTGTTCAAATAAATGAATCAAATTATGAGGGAGTTTTAGGTTTTTAAATAGAAATCACCACAAGTGATTTAACCCTTGTATAAACCAAACAAGTTCTATACCAGAGAAATGGGAAATTACCCAAGGTGAAAGGCCAGTGGTATAGGTTTAGAAAGGCTTCAAAGAATGAACAGTCCCCTCTTTGTTCAAGTGGAATTCCACCTATTATCACAACTCATCCTCAAGTGTCCTACCTAAACTTCGTACAAAAACATTGCTTATGCGCAGAGAGATTAAAGATTTTTTTTCCCCTGGGAAATAAACTTCCATCTAAGTTTAACTGAAGCAATGATTTTGAACTACAATGTGCCAACAATTAGATTAGACCACCTATCTTCTAATGTGATGATGCCTTATCACTCTTCTTGCCTCAAACATAAGAACATCAGTCTGAATCTTCTCTAATTCTCAAGTTACTCACATTGTAATTCTAAAGAAAGAAATATATATATATATATATATATTGGGAAATACTAGATAAACGAGACTAAATCAGTGATAAAAACCCAAAGAGAGAAATGAATACTTCCAGTCATTTAAGTTCTTATATACCTTTTGAACCACAGGAATTCAGAAAGAGGCTTCCTTCATATCACCCTAAGAGGAAAACTTATCCCGTAGGGCTAAAAAAAAACCTGACACATAGCTAAAGAAGCTTAATAAGAGAGAATATCGATGTCCATATTGATAACTGCCAAACAATTCGTGAATTAATCTTCAGCCTGGGAAGAACCACAAAGATCAACTCTTATGCCTGGCAATAATCAAGGGTAAGCATATAGAGCTGACTGCTATGATATGGGAATTACTGATTGCTTTGATTTAGGAAAGGTTTATTGATTCTTTCTGTTGAATTTTTCCTCCCATCTCGTGTGGATTGAGTAGGCCATAAGTGAAGTGCATCAATCCAATAAACTTTCTGCATTCTCTCTTTTCATGACACATACTCAAGGTTTTGGTTTGAATCAGGGGGTTGTGGCAATCTGTGGTTTTTATGGTTCTTAGTATAATTGGTTGGTGTGGAATGTTGATTTCTTCAAGAGCGTCTCTTCTTCTTTGTTCCTATTTATGTTACAAGATAGTGTTGTGTTTATTTCTTCCTCTGGTGCTCTGCCCTTGGTTTTGAGGGAGTTTCCATTATTGATTGATGGATTGATCGGCAATATTTGTTTTGGCACATTTTACCCTTTTGATTATGTTTTCTTCTAGGTTTTGGAAATATTTATATCCTCTCCCTGTCAGTAATTTCTCATATCTTATAATTTTTTACTTTTCCTTTCTTTTCATCTACAAAGACAAATGCATGACAGTTGACACTTTAATTTACTTAGGTTTTTCATTAACACAACTGTTCCATCTTCTTGTTTTCCTCTTACTATCTAGTGTCTGCTTTCAGGTTCATTGGAAAATGACAAAGAAGAAGAAAGGATAGCATGGTGGGCTGATCCTCACTCGAAAGTTCACATTGGAGTTGGTTGTGATTTTTGTGGGGTAAACACACTAATCTGTTCATCCTGCATTTTTCTTGTGTGCAACCC
>QANZ01014428.1:3586-24854 GCA_003254925.1 Chamaecrista fasciculata | reverse complement strand
CCCCCCCCCCAAAAAAAAAAAAAATAAAATAAAAATAAAAAACCCTTTCCCTCCCTCTCACGTTTGGGGTTGTGATGGTGGAAATGAGTGTCAAGTATTACCAGGAAGGCGTACAGTACATCTAACCTAGGTGGTGTTGGCATAGCTTGGCGCTTTCTTTTTAATGTGGCTACTTCTCCTTGTTGACTGCAAAATAATTGGTTAAATTTGACATTTTGGTTTACGAAAGGAGTTAAGCATACCCTGATCTAGCTGCAGCCATGCACCGATTACTTGTTTAGTTCCTGATAGTATGACTGACGGGACTATTGTTAGCTTGCGTGTTGTGGTGTATGGATAAAGATCTATGCCAGAGCTTTTAATGAGAAGTCGGTTTCCTCCCCCTTTTGCAAAATAGTGTCCTTTCGGATTCAATGTGATGTCAGCACATGGATTATGCAGAGGGATTAGACCTTTAAGAGCTCCTTTGAGCTGATGCTTTTGTTTCCTACGTGTATATATGTATACATACCTACATAATGATTTCTTATTGTTTGGTTCTGCATGTCTCTTCTTACTTTGAAAAAAAATTATATAGATTTACATTGTGGTTTGAGATTATCACAAACACATACATATTCTGTTTGAGGATTTCTTGTCCTCCGATTCTGCATGTATCTTCTTTCTTTCAAAAGGTATATACATATACATTGTGATTTGAGATAATCACAAATACTGGTATACATATAGTCCCTGTTTAAGTTTGATCTATCAGGTTTCAGCTGATGGTTGCATTATTATTATTAAAGACAGATTTAGTATGTTACTCCAAAGTTGTAGTATTTTCCTTGGTTGGATTACTCCACTTTTGGAGATTGTTATCCTTTGTTCATATTTGGCTTTTGCCTAAGCAGGCAAATATTTCACAACGTGATATGCCTAGATGAAGATCAGAGTTGACTTTGCTTTCATTTTATTTTATTATTTTCTTCTAAAGTTGGACTTTGCTTTCATTTTATTTTATACTTCTAAAGTTGCATTTTCTTTAAAAACTTCTAGTATTTTACAAGTGTGGTGATGATGCATGTGGCTTTCGTATGCAGATGTATCCAATAGTTGGGGAGAGATACAGATGCAAAGACTGTAAGGAGAAGATTGGTTTTGATCTTTGTGGCAATTGCTATAACACTCGCTCCAAGCTTCCTGGTCGGTTCAATCAGCAGCACACCTCAGAACATCAATTTGAGCACATACAAATTAATGTTATGCATAATATAATGAGGCTGGTTACTGGACAGTTAGGCGATGGTACTATTGACAATGTGCCTTTGGAGAGTTTAGATTTTACATCTGATGAACCCACTTTTAATGACGATGACGGAGAAGATACCCAGAATGACTCTGAAGGCACCATTTGAAGTGTTGCATTCACAAAACCCCCTATGACCTTCTGCTGGTTTTTTATTGGTAATCAGTCTAATTCCTTTCTAGTCTTTCAGGATCCATTGGCTTCAAGGCATTTTGCATTTTTCTAAATTTTACCAACTTATTGGCGTTTATTTTCAGATCCCAGCTAAATCTGCCTCCTCCTGGTGGCAGATTGTGTGTGACCTTGATGGATTGGAATTCTCGAAATGTTTTTAGAGAAATCTATACAACAAATCTTCAGAGAGAATGACACAATACAGGAGGCTGAGGATCCTACTAATTTTGAAATATGGATCCTATATAATTTGTGTTCTTCTGTGCTCAAAATTTTGCAGGATAAGTTTATTTAAAAGCTTCAGAGGATTCAAGTCTTTCTGTCTATGTTGTTGAATGCAGGCAACTTTGTTCCATTCTTTCCGAGGTGGATCGTGAAAATCGTCTTCCTATCTTGTATTTGGCGGATGGTATATGGGGGTGTACATTTGTTGAGTTTACTTGAGAGCTAAATGACAGAATAATAGACCACAATATTGTTGTGGCAGTGTATGTTAGATAAGTTTTTAGGAATATATAATGTATGATTAGATAATGTAAAAACAAAAAAAAAATTATTAAAGTGGCTGGGATAGTGAATTCTATTATTTCCATCAAGCGTTTTAAACTGAGTTTTCATCAGTTCTTTGAACTGCTTAGCCTTATCAGTTAAAATGCATAAAATTCTTAACTTTATCTATGTATTAATGATTTTTTTGGTCTTTGGAAAATAAGGAGTCTCGGAATATTTTTATTTTGATCTTTCTGCTCCAAGCTAAGCTACAAGAGCAGAAATCAATATCAAATGGGCTCCAACACCTATGTAATGATGCAAATTAACTACTGATGGATCTTGTGTGTGTTACTGTGTAATTAAAGATCATAATGGGAATTGGGTCTCTGATTTTCTGTCTTCTTTGGACAGTGAACTTGCTTCCTTGCGGAAGTTTGGGCCTTTTACTTAGGTTGTGTTTGATTGAATTGAATGTTTTAAAAAGAACCAAGTAGGGTGATTAACTGATTATTAATGAAGTGGAAAAATGATTATCATTAATAGAGTGAAAAAAGATAAGATGGGGTGGGTAAATTAAACAATTTGATTGATTGAGAATTTAATGAAAAAGTTATAAACTTCTAATCAATGTATTAAAACCGAACCGGAGTGACCCGGACAGTTCTTCAGGTCACGGGTTAATTGGTTCAATCGGTTGGACCGACGGTCGAACCGGATGACGTCATAAATATATAAATAAAATAAATATTAATTATTTTAAATATAAATATTCCATAATTGATAAAATATAACTATAAAGTTTGTATAACTGTAAGATATATTTGTGAATCCATAATTTCATTGTTCTACATTAATCAAATATACAAAAATCACAACATGAATAATTATTAGGTTAGTAAAAATTAAAAAAATAGTTTTTTTCTTTGTTTTAATAGGTTTACAATATTTTCTATTGAGTTTAATATTACTTTTTTACATTTGGCCCACAAAACCAACAAAAAAAAAACTAAAAAAAATGAATTTTTCATTGAAAATAGTGACCTGGCCGGTTCTCTAAAAACCGCTCCGGGTCGCGGTTCAACCCGGGTCAATCCGGTCCGAAGCGGTTTTGGGCGGTCCAATCTCTTGAACGGTCCAATGGTCCAAACCGAGCCGCCTTTACTCTCGGGTTCCGTTCGGACCGGTTCGACCGTCCGGGTTTCATAACATTGCTTCTAATAGACCATTATCTGTTGTTTAGCTATTATATCACTAATGGAGTATGGTGAGTTTAAATAATAAAATTCTTAGAGAGCAAGCCAAACATGAATTCAAAATTAGGAGAGAAAGAAGAGAAAACTTGAATTGAATTTTAATTAGGATCAAGATTACAATTTTCAAAATAATAGGAATTTAAACTTTAATATTTTAATTTGTTAATTTAAAATTTAATTTTATAAAAATTTAAAAGTATGATTAGGGTAAAATAAGAAATAAAAATTATTGAAATCTCAGAATATCTTAAACCTTTCAATTTGAAGGGTTTTAAAAAACAAACATCAGTGTGATCCATAGTGATTTACAAATCAATCTAACTCATCTCATCTTACTCACTAATCAAATACTCAATCAATGATTAAGACTTTTTATACCATTTTACACCACTCTCAAACCATTATTCTTACCAAGCTCTTAATCGTATTGTAAACTCAGATGATAAATCCGTTATTAACATTTTTACATCTAATATGAATACTAATTAATCACCATTCACCACCATTTATCAACTCTCTTTGGTTGCTGCTCTTCAATCAATTTGTGCTAAATGTTATTGCCTTGCTAAGTATGACAATTTGTCAGATTTTACAAGCATTTCCATTTTTGTTGGTTATGTAGGGACTGTATTTTAAAATATGAGTAACTGACAACTTAGTTCCTAAAAAATTAAAATATATATTTAGTTCTTGAAAGATTAAAATGGTATACTTTTTAGTCTTTAAAAGATTAAAACAGTATATTATTTAGTTCATAAAATGGACTAATTAGCATACTATTTTGATCTTTCAAGGACTAAATTGTACATTTCAATCTTTTAGGAACTGAACTATCAACTTGGTGACCTTTAGGACCAAATTTTTAGTTTACTCTAAAAATAAAGGCAACATCAATATTTCTAATAATGTGCATCGTATGATATCTAAAATATCTACCCAAAAAATAAGAAGAGTTAGACAATACAATGAGTCTCATTTTTAATAGCAAAATTATTATTCTTATTCTCTTGTTACCTTCTTTTTTGGCCTGATATTCTCTTTTCACCTTCATTTTTGGCCTCATATTCTCTTCTCACCTTGGTTAGTACATTATTATTTTATCATCACTAGAATAAGACCCGTGCGTTCGCACGAGTGTTTTCCTGACAGTATTCATTCTTAGCAGTCGTGACATTTTGAAAATGAGTAAATGAAATGATAAAATCCTATTGCCACATGACATCTGTACCACTTTGAAACTATTAGCCAAGGTCACTAAAGATAATATGATACTATAATTAACTTACTTACATTAATAATATAGTGACTGCAGATGTGTTTGAGATGTAAGTTATATTACAGTCCAAAATAAGCTATCTATTTAAAGTTAGACTGCTAATAATCTAAGTCATAGAAATCAGAATTTTTACAATCAAAAGATGTCAATTGTTCCTAATCCATCAAAATAGTTAAATAAGAGTTCTAAAAGGCTAAGTCACCAAATCTGCAACTATGGTTCAGTCAGTCTTTTCAATTTTAATATGCTTTTTTGGTCTGGAGGTGGACAGCTGAGGGGTGAAGAGATCGTCCAAACATGTATCGTCAAATTCCTCAATGATAGATTTAGATTTGGCAGGTGTGGACTCAACTGCACTTGAAGAAGATTTATCTTGATGACTTTCTAGACAGTATGATCCATGATCCTATATAATTCATAGAGTTAGTATAATAAGGAATGTAATTGAAGTGATACACTTTGTAGGTTCTTATATATATTGGTTAGGATTGAAACAAAATGAAACCAAATTGCAATAGATATTGGACAGAAATGAATCTGTAATGAAAATGTAATTCGAACTTTATATGAGCCTTGTGAAATGAAAGGTGGTTCCAGAGAGCTCAAAGCATGTGCCTTTATGTTAGTCAATATGTCCAGACATTATACTCTGTACTCTTAATCCCTCTTTAGTAATTATGGTTTAACAAATATAAAGAAGTTAAAGTGATATTTTCAAATGCAACACAGCACTAAGGTTTTAATTGTAATCAAAATAAGTAGCCTAACATTATATGAAAGAATAAATGATCCCTTTACAGATATTTTAGGATTAATTGTACGTTAGGTCTTATAACTTTGACAATGGTTTCAATTAGGTCCCAATATTGCTAAAAATAACTATATGAGACCAAAAGTGCATTTTAGTCAATATTTTAATCACAATAAGTAATTGGTCTACTGACCCAAAGACACCAAAGATGATAAAATATGATAATTGATCTACTTATATCAAATGAATTTGCATTTGTAATGTCAGCTATATTACCCTCCAAAATATTTAAGGTAACAGTGTTAAAGAACATACTATTGACTTCAAAACATTTACAATCCAAAATAGGTGTTAATTCTTGTATCTAAAACATCAACAGAATGATCGAGCAGTTTTAAATTTGCAACTGAAATCTTTTAATGACTGATAACAGAGAATAATCAAATAACTACCAACTATTGGATGTTTTCATTTCTTCAATAGTGGCAAACATCAGATATGTACCAAACTGCAAAAAATGATAATTAAGACATGGATTAGCCATAATAAATTTATGAGAAATTTAAGAACAAAATATTTGTCTATCAAGAAAATTGTGGTAGCCTAATAACTTGCATTAGCTTTTGTGAATAGTGAATAATGTGTGATTGAAATATATACACATAAGACATGCTTAATATCATGAAAATTGTGAAATTGAGTCTAGCATGAAAGTGTTAAGTTCAAACATAATATGATGACTGATGATGAGGCATTAGGCGTGAGTCTTGAGCAAACTATTGTCTGATGTATAAGGCATGTAACTTGTATTGTGAGTAGAAGTGAGGGAGATTCTAGCATGGACATTAAGTTTTAGTTGGCCAATTTTTTTTGAAAAGCTATTAACATTGACATGTTTAACTCAGAAGATTTTCCAACTTTCTATTTTGTATACAGCCAAAAGATTTTGTGACATGTAATAATGGCTTTATATAATTAGCATTCTAATTCAAATAGTAAATATCATGTGATGTTTACATTACCTTTTCATCAAGAAGTAATTGCTCAGTAGATTTTGATCCGGATTTTTTGTTGCAAGTTGAAACCTGTATATAATGCAAAGAGAAAATGAATACGTCAATCACAAGTCACAGTAATATTACATTATGTAGAAGAACTTGAAATGCTAGTCTTATAGCATTAATTAGGCATCATTTCTAATCATTACTTTAAATGAGAATAAGAATGAATTGCACATGCATTCAATAGACTCAATCACGGTAAATAATAATATAATTAAGGTAACAATATAGTTACCTCAGCTTTGGTTATGTCATGAAGAGTTAATAAATATTTTGAAAGACTTCTTTATACACTATATTGTTAGTGACTTTTAATGGGAGCTTGTCTTTGTCATGAATTAGGATTTTTAATCCTTTTTTACTCTTCACTCTTGAGAGAGCAACATATAGTTGCCCATGAGTGAAGATTGGTTTGGGAAGATAAAGACCAACATTCTCTAGTGATTGGCCTTGACTTTTATTAATGGTCATAGCATAAGACAGAGTAAGAGGAAATTGTCGTCTTTGGAATCTAAATGGCCATTTTGTGTCTGAAGGACTCAAGTTCATGCGTGGAATAAAAACTTGTTGACCAAAGTTATTATTGTTCATCACAATTGCTCCAATCACATGGGAGCCCAACTGGTTGACAATTAATCGAGTGCCATTACAAAGACCACAAGATTGGTCAATATTTCTCAACAGCATAACTGGAACACCAATCTTGAGACACAATTTGTGGTTAGGAAGTCCAGAACACTTGATGCTATTTAGAAATTCAGTTGTATACAAAGTATGTTGCAAGTTGTCATCATCAGTTGATTTGCAAATTGAATCAGAACTTAAATAAGTCTTTTCAGCTCTGGGAACTTGAGATAATACAAAATCGTTGACTTGCTCCACGGCTTCCAAGGTAGGAGCAAGTATTGCTCTATCTTTTAAGAAAGCTGGATTATTAAAAGTCTGAACCAAATTAGGATATGTATTTGACACAATTGCTTGCAATGGATTGGTCTCATTTGTTAATAATAAATCATCTGGAATTTCAATGTCTGTCTCTCCATCGTTTGGTTCATTTAATTTGCCATCACCAACTTTTAGAATCCATTCAGCAAACTCTTTTAATTTTGTTGCACTCTCAGGTGTGCTTACTGATTGCAATCTCATATTCTTTGACAATGTCAAAACTTGACAATAATTCCATATGTAAGAGGAATTCAATGTATGATATACAATGTCAGATCTAGAACCTTTGGGGATCACAGGTAAAATTTGCCTGAAATCTCCACCAAATACTATAATCTTACCACCAAATGGGAGGGATTCACTATTGGGGTTATCGACACGGAGCAAATCACGAAAAGTTCGGTCAACAGCTTCAAAACATTGCTTTTTCACCATTGGAGCCTCATCCCATATAATTAATGTAGTCTTTCTAATTAAGTCACTTATTGCAGATCCTTGTTTGATATTGCATGTTGATTCATCAGTGATCTGCAGTGGGATGCTGAATTGAGAGTGGGCAGTCCGGCCTCCAGGAAGTAGTAATGCTGCAATACCACTTGAGACGACATTTAAGACAATTTGTCCACGTGATCTAATAGTTGATGATAGTGCCTTCCAAACATAGGTCTTTCCTGTTCCTCCATAACCAATTAATAAGAAGACCTTAGACTTCCTTTGATTAACAGCTTCCATAATAGTGTCAAATGCATTCTTCTGTTCTTCTGTCATGTTTTTGATTAATTCTTCAGATTGTAATTTCATGGCCCTTTGATCATAATTAAGTTGGTCCATGATCATTCTATTCTGAAAATCATGTATACAACTTTCTTCTGGAACAGGCATTGGAGGAAAGAATTTTAAACTTTTGCCATTGCTGGATAGTAGCTTTTCAATTTCCAATAATGCAAAGTCTTTTTTTCTGTTCATCAGTGATGTTTATATCTGTATGTGAAATAGAAAGAGATTAATTAGCATCTATATAATTGTCATATGCTTAGTTAATGCAAAATCAATAGTAAGCATAGTCCAATTGAATTAACAAACTCTGAGAGGAGTATATGGAAAAAACTGAAAGTTAAAATAGCTAACTACAATCAAACTCTGCTCATTGCATAATTTATTCTACCGGTACTTGTAGTTCCACATAATATTTTATTTGGTCCTTGTCCCTGTAAGCTAAAATTTGTAATTCAGTTCTTATAGTTTTAAAAATTTGAAATTTAGTTCTAGCCATTATCCCCATAATAAGTATGCTGCCAAGTTTTGCAGACATGGCCAATCATGTATGATCTTGCCACTTTGGGGTATGTATGATTTCTGCCAAAAAGGAGATAAAAGTATATATTGAGTTGAAATTAAATTATCAAGAAAACTGTAAAGTGTCTTGGATGAGTTGGCTTGAAACATGCACTTAAGGAATGTTAAGGCACATGATTGGCAACATTAGAAGAATTTTATGACACAAAAAATGTATAATTATAGACACTAAATTAAAAATTATACTATCTATCCTCCAAGGCCTAAGCCATTGATTATTATCCAACTAATGTATTAATCTATCTCAAAATCAATTAAGATTCTATTTTCAGCTAAATCATAGCACTGTGATTCTATGGAACTCTAAATGGGACGCCTTCATTTTCTTTCATGACTTGTTTTATTCTTCATTTGTGCTCAATCATAAAGAACCTGCATCATTAATGGAAGAAATGAAAATCTAGACATGTTTGGAAGGTGGAAACTGAGACGTTCAACTGAAGGTTGTCTGTAGTGAATATCAAACATGAAAATCCTCCATACTGCTTCACAGGCTGAAATGTATCTACAATCACAGTAGGCCTGAATTTCATCTATAATTTCTTCCCCTTCAGAGTTGGTATTGGTCTTATACACTGCACCTGTTACCCTATCATTCCCTTTATTCACATATTTAAATAAGTACTTTATGGATCTTGCTTGATTGCACCACTCCACATTGATGTGTGCCTTATATTTCATTAAGAGATGCGGATTATAAGGGACCACATATCTGTTGTCCAACTTAACACCATTTTTAAATATGGTTCTACCAGTGTCACGTCTTCTATATATTGGAAATCCATCTTCATCAATCTTGCTTCTTGCAACAAACTTTTTCGGAAAATACTTTGTGCACTTGCCGTCACTCATGCAAGATGAGTACTTGTTTGCGAAACCACAAGGCCCATGTATCACGAAGTTCTCCACATTCTTGTGCAAGACCGGATTTAGTTCCTTGTCAGGAATTTCTGCACAGATAATTCGATCAATGTCTTTTGCTGTGGGGAATTTATCATCCAGATATAAAAATAGAATGATGTGAGCGTGGGGCAGGCCACGCTTTTGAAATTCCACTGTATAGAATATTGCTCAACAGAAATTAAAAAGTATATTAGTTGCCTGATAGAGAAGTCTTAATTTACAATGAAGCCAATTAAATGTTATTATCAAATTATAATGACAAATTGCAATATAACTGACCTCCTCTAACTCGACCAAATAAGCCATTTTTTAGATCTTTCATCAAGTGTCCCAATTTGATTTTGAATACTCTTGCAACAATATTTGGTCGATCCTCCGGTCGAAGCCCTCTACTTTGCACGAAACGCTGTATCTCAGGCCAATTAGGATTGCATGTGAAGGTGATAAATAAATCAGGAAACCCAGCCCATTTGCAAATTGTCATTGCATCTAAGAAATTTTGGCTGGTGTATCTACTTCCTCTAGTGAAGCCAGATGGAAGAATAATCCGTTTACCAAAAGACGAAGCAACTCTATCACCCCAAAGAAGTGCATCAGTGAGGCATTGATAAAGTTCAGATCAGAGAAGTTTTTGGTTCAATCGAATGAATAAAAGACGCTGCGCTTCAATCATGGTATATCCATTTACAATAAACTGTTGTAGCAATCTTCTACAGTACAGCAAAATGGAGTGGTCAGCATCACGTTCTTGAATCCTATATGCAAAGAATTCCCGCATTGTCAATCTTGCTCTTTTTATCACTTGACATTGGTACGGGATGTCGTCTCTATATCCATCTTCGCCAAAGGTGAATATGAGTGGGTAATGCATTGGAAGATAGGAGGGATGTAGTTCTGATATCCGCTGCAATAGTCCATTCTGTTGTTGTACAATGATATCTCGGTTTCCGGCATTGATGTCAATGTCACCAACAATTAATGTTGCCACTTCAGACGTTGTAGGGAGATTGTAGGTTCTTCCATCATGATTTCTTTTCTTGATGAGGCGCAGCTGCAGCTTAACCTGGTTGTTGTCTCTAAACATCTGGTTTGCCATACGGAAAGCTTTGGCAAAGGGATTTACAACGTCAAGCATGTTCTTCAACCCAGTAACGATTTCTTCATCTAGTTTGCCTGTTTCTTTTGATGATGAGCTGGCAACGAAAGAACTGAAGGTAAATAGATGAACTATATTTAAATGTATAGTTAGTTTATATTTCCCGAAGAAAACACTGATTACCTTATAGCTGTAATTCGATTTTTGACTTCATTTTCGGTGTCATATATGTAGAGTTGAGCAAACTTTGGCGGTTGTCTGTGGACTGGAAGCAAACTACCCATATGGTGGTAGTTTTCACCATGCAATCTAAATGAGTATGGCCCTCTTGAATTAGTGAGACTCCGATCCACTTTTCCCCCCATGGATGTAAAGGAAAACATCATATTGTATGCTCTGATATTATCAAGGAAATGTTTCCTCTTAGGATGGGAGGGATCAAACACTATGTTCTTTAGGTAGGCTGGAGGTTCCTTGATGTTAGGCAATGTAACTTTTCCACAGCCGCAACACAAAAAAATTTTGGGGATGATGTGTTCTTGTCATTCCTTACTCGTTCCTCCCACCAAAGTTTAGCATTGCAATATGGACATACATATGTGGGATCTCTAATGTCATGGTAAGCTAAAAGATCCAGACAATTTAACAAAAAATAAGCACTACATTTTTCCAAACTTTTTTTAAATATTAATTTGATGAGAGAGGCATGGGTTGGTTACCTATGACAGGATACACTTCATTCTCAGGATGCAGAATATTGGCAGGTTCATCGCCAGGTGATACAGAAGAAGGAGGAGTGTGCAAGTCATCTGCAATATCTTTATGTGTTCATAAATAAAATAACAATGTCACAACTGAATCACTGAAAATGCATGTTAACGAAACAACCTGTCAGAACTTGTTTTAGGGACAGTCTCAAGTTACATTTGATATAGATGCACACGTACATACCTATATTTGGTGGATTGAAAATACCACTCCTATTAAATTGTGAAGTTGTTATAGTTGACAGTGGAGTTATTGGTGAACCTTGTGAAAGGTTGTTCATTGTAGTTACAGGTGAAGCAAATAAATTTGAATTCTCGACATGTGCATTAGAGGTAGAACTGCACACATTTGCTGGAAAAATTGAAGATGTCATTCATTGGTAGTTAGGTGCAGTGAGATATCAAATAAAATTATATGAAAGGACAAAGGAGCATGGAAGAGTATACATGCCGGTAGTTTTCACCCTTTGAGCTCGTTTATGTGACTGAATAATCATTCTCTTATGCCTTGTAGTTTGTGAAATGAGTTGCTTTTCTTTCAATCCTATGGGTGAATGTGTTTTGGATGATGAAAAGCATTCCAATTATATGTCAACTTGAAAAGAATGAAGAAATCTTAAATCAAGTTTAACCGTGATAATAGCATACCTGCACTTGTCAAGGCTGACATTGGTGTATTAGGTGTGCATTGGTGTAAAGAACCCATTGCTCGTATGGGAGGTGGTGTAAGAAAAGCGTTGGCAAGACCTTGGTCATAAGAATGACCTCTATCTGTGATTGGTAAACAAATATATAGGGATTCAGTATTAAAAAGTAACAAATATAAAATAAAAGTTGTCATTACAGTTGTAACATAAAGCACACCTATTGTAGACTGGTTAAGTATATCGAAACTATTAAGATGGGAGGGAGTGAGATTTGAAAGTGGAGTCCTAGATGATGATTGTTTATATTCCTGACCCAATATTGTGAGACCTATATGTGGTGAAGAATTTTCATCACAAGTAATTGAAGCTGCAGTAGTTGGCAGATTAGAAGAACCGCATTCTACTGTGGAAAAAAAGGCCAAATTAATTTATTACGATTTTGGTTACTGATGGAGATTGTGCCCTAGGGCCAATCATTTATGTGTTATTTGAACATATGTATTTTTGATTAATTTATAGAGATAAATTATGTTGNGATTATTCAAGAACCATAGATATAGTTCCCGTTTTCACTTGGAAAGAAGTGAAGGAGGCTAGCACCTAGGCATCTGCCAAACTGCTCGTGTGGATTACTGGTAGAGGAAGGACACTCTGTGGACTTCTCAAATTCGCGAATACGACAAAGTTACCGATCAAAACTAGGTAAACATCTTTCCTAATCTGGTATAAACATAGTTAGTGGATCCTGGAAGGAATCACAGAGTTTGTTTTAATTACGTTTTAGTCCCTGAAAAAATTTTTATTTTCCCTTCCGCTGCGCTCCCTCTGTGATTTCCCAACAGTTACATCACAATATTACAATGGAAGATATAGTGGAAAGCTACTAAGAACACATACCAGTAGACTTTATTCGCTGAGCTCGTCGGTGCAATTGCATGTTTCTCCTTTTCTGTCTTGCTTCTCTATGAGAGATTTGATTGGTCACCAATTTGTTGGGATCCATTTGAGAATTTTGATGTTGGCGGATTTTATTGCTGTGAGGTTTACAGATTCGACTATATACACCTAATAAAAGAATCATCAGGTAATTACATCTTTCACCAACATATGTCCAATCCACTTTTCATGTCCTTCTGTAGTTTTGTCACATCTCTATTACTTTTGCTCAATTTATTACAACTGATGACAAAATTACAGATATCAGACTACAGATACGAAGGTAATCAAATTCCCAATGTTCAATAGATACATCAGATGAATTATAGATAAAATTATAAAACCATGAAATAATATACATTGGAAACCATAAAATTCATCTTCCAAAATAATATACAGAAAGATGTTCCAAAGTGATACATACTTCAATTGTTGACAGAAGTTACAAAACCAATTCTAGTTTAATGCCACCAGGTTGCTGAACTTAATATATAGATTAAGAAAGGATGGAAATCTATTTACCTGTTCAAGATTGGTAGCAATACCATGCAACTTCTCATCAGCTACTAACAAAGGATGTCATCTGTTAAGTATTGGATTGAACATTTCTTTCGCTTTAACAGTCAGGTTGCCGACGTCCTTTGAAAAAAATAGCAAGGAAATGAAGAGCATTTAGTTTTGATGGTTGGAAAATTAAGGTGAACAAAGGCACAACAAGAAAATCAGAGAAGGCAAAATAATTAAGGAATAAATAATAAATTGGATAAGTTTGAGGACTAAAAAGTACATTTATCTGAAACTAAATATAGAAATGAAAGTGCGTTAATGCTTTCTTGCTTAATGTAAAGCATCCATGTCAGATTTAATATCCTGCAATACTGAGAGCAAAACGCCAAAATCAAAACGTCTGGCAAGTAACAATGGAAAAAGGAGAAAAAGGGTAATCTGATAAAAGTACACAAAACATGATCAGAAACAATCAAGAGAATTGTTCAACTAATATCAAAGAGTTTGAGACAGAGTTGAAGCAAAATTCATAGTCTAAAATTCAGCGCCAATGCAGTTCTTATAAGATTAAGGACTAAAAAGTATATTGATATACAAATTCATAGTCTAAAATTCAGATACTAAAATCAATGAATTTTATTGATATACAAATTCATAGTCTAAAATTCAGCGCCAATGCAGATCTTATAAGATTAAGGACTAAAAAGTATATTTATCCTACATACAAATTACACATACTTAGGGTTGAAGTGAAGAGTACCTAAATTGAAGAAGCAAGCAACAAATGTCACACCAGAAGTGAAAATGGCGAGCAATTTTCACACCAGAAGAGTACCTAAACTGAAGAACAACAATTTCACGAATGTCAACGGAAGAAGGCAAGCAAATGAAGTGAAAATGGCGACAGTGGAGAGAATGGCGAGAGAGAGAATCCGACGAACAAATCAAGAATGGCAAGAATGGAAAAGCAAATCAAGAAACTCAACTAATTTTGCGGCTTACCTCGCGAGAGAGAACACGACGACAGTGAAGGTGGAACGAATTTGGAGTGGTGAAGGTCAGAATCGAAGGTTGGGCTGAGAATGGCGAAGGAATGAAGAAATGTGCAGTGCCGAAATTTTTTGGTGCTCGAAAATTTTGGTGCTCGAAGGAATGGAAAGCAAATGGATTGAGGAAGATGGGTTAGGATGGTGACACTTGTCCTAAATCATGACAAAGCAGTGTGATTTGTGCCAACAATTACAATTCAAAATTCAAATTTTGAGATTTATTTGATAAAAGTATTGTGTTGGGTTTAATTTTGGCGGGCAACATATTTTTTGTCTAAAGGTGGACAGGTGTCACATGCTGATTGAGAGTAAAAAATGCAAATGAGGTGTACTCGTCAGGAGAAGCTTACATCTGTGCAAAATTGGACAATAAATTGGAGGAGAAATGAGATGAGATGATAGATCAACTTGTTTAATTTGTAATCTATATATATATATTGACACTTCATGTGGGTTTGAGTGACCTATATATATATATATTTATTGACAATTTGACACTTCTAGTTCTAACACACAGTCATATATATGCCTCATGTTAATCAATATTCTAACAATGTAATTGAATTCTAGAGAAGAGAAACAGTAGCCGGGTAGAGAGATTGAGAGATGAATTAATGAATGAATGAATGAATTAATTAAATTAATAAAGGAATTACCTAGAGCTTGCATAATCATAGAGCCTGCCAGTGCTGGAGAAGATGATGACTGCAATTTCAGCATCACAAAGGATAGATAGCTCTCTTGCCTTATTGAGAAGCCCATTCCTTCTCTTTGAGAAAGTCACTTGCCTTTTTGACGATTTCTCTATCCTTTTTATATCTATCTTACCTCTTCCCATGAATTAATTTCCTTCTTAAGTTTTATTTTATATATTACTCCCTCCGTTTCTATATATCTGATGTTTAAGGTAAATACACACAGACCAATGAAATGATTAGCTCACCTAAAATGAAGAGAAAAATGAAGTAAAAAGACTAAATTATCCCTATTAAATTACTTGAAAAATGTTTATTCATTTATGACTCTACTATATTTAATAGGGATAGAATAGTAAAAAAAATAATTAATGCTCTCTTGAAGTTGTAAAACATCAGATATTTTGAAATAAAAAAATTCTCCAGAAAAGCAGATATTCACGAACGGAGGGAGTATTAATTACTCTCTATATCTTGCTAGCTAGCTATATATACAGGGTTTTCCCTGAAAGCTAGGTCAAAATTACCTTGTCTGCAATTCATGAATTAACAATGAATTAATTAAACAATTAATATGATGATAATATGTCATCGATCACTTTCGAAAGCACCAGTGAGAATGGCAGACGACGACGATATATTAAAATGAGTATCTCGTCGATCACTTTCTCGATCATATCAAGCCAACTCTATTTATAGTACTAATATAATTAATATTCTGAAACGAAATTTACATAATGAAACATAATAATATAAAGAAAGCTATAAAATAATCTTGTAATCTTTCGGAGTTTCGGTCTTCTTCCCATATTCATTACATATATACGTAGCTAGGGTTTTTTCCTTCAAACATCTTCATGTATACACAATGTAACCTACCAAAACTATCAAAGAAAATTAGAGAAATTAAACCTCACTTTCTTATCAAAAAGACAATATTGCTTGATCGGAGTATACATGTATATATATAATGCGAAGGTATATATAATGAAGGGTAAACTAATAATTTGGTCTCTAAAAAATTATTGAGTTGACAACTCGATCTTTGGAAAATTGAAATGTACAATTTAGTCCCTAAAAATCAAAATACTATACTAATAACTAATTCTTTTTGTGGACTAAATAATATAGTGTTTTAATCTTTTAAGGATTAAAAAGTATATTATTTTGATATTTTAGGGACTAAATATGTATTTTAATATTTCAATGACTGAATTGTCAGTTCGGTGGTCTTTCTGTGGCCAAATTGTTAGTTTACGCTATAATGAAACATTCAACTAAGTATACATTAACTAATTAATTAAGATATATATATGTGTGTGTATGGGAAATTTAAAGAAGGAAAAAGCAAAACAAAAGCAAAGAAGGCTTCTGGCCAAACAAAAAAAAAAAAGAAGGCTAGAAATGTACGTCTTACTTGTTGGTGGTAATATATAGAGAAGCGAATGGCTAGAAATATATTATTCAGAGGGAACGAGAAGGAAGATACTTGGACTTTGCTAGCGGAGAGAGAATATATGGTTTAGTCTCTCAATCCTTGTAATTGTACTATATTGAAGGATACAATTGTAGAAGTTCCCTCCTATATATAGCTAGTAGAGTACTTCAACTTGCTTTTGAGTGTGATCTTTATTAATTTTAAGATTTTTTATAAGATTTAATCCCTAAAGATGTAATTATAAATAATCTAATCATTTTATTAAAAACAATAACTAAAACTTGATGTTTTGCAAGTTGTACTTCCCTCAACAAGAAGACCCTCAAATAATCCTGGAAGCACTTGCCATTCTGGAAGGCCTCTAGCTATATGCATGAGGTGGTGGTGGAAAGTGATGCAAAATACATCATTATTGAAGCCCTTACAAATAATAGTTTGGGCTATATAGTTTTATATACAAAGTATACCCTTAATGAAGTTCTCGCTCGTTGCTTCTATTAACTAATTTAGTCATGTCTCTTTCTCTTGGTGCTTTAGAGAAGCCAATATGGCTGCTCATAAGTTAGCATCATTTGGCAAGTGTTGGTGTCAAAACTTTTTGTCATGGGCTGGAACCAGAAGTGAATCTTTTGCATTTTTTCACTGTATTTGTTTGTATATTTTAAAGTGGAAAAAAAATAGAGAGATAAAGTGTCAAATTTACATATTTATTATTTTTTGAAACTTACAATTTTTCTCCCTTTAAAATATAAAAAATGTAAAAAAAAAAATGCAGAGAATTTGGATCCATTGGAACCCTCCTTCCTGTCCAAGATATGTGTTGAACTTTGATGATGATTTTAGTTAATGAATTATGATTTCCATAAAAAAGATAAATAGAATAACTTGTGTTAAAACAAAAAAAGTATATCAATAGTTAAATTTGAATTAATGTTTTGATAAATTGATTATAATTACATTTTTTAGAGACTAGTCTTATATTTTTATCTTGAAATGATTAAATTGACAAATTTATTATTTTTTAAATACCAAATCATTAATTTACTCTTGAATTTATTATTATTGGACTTTCTTGCTCCTTATTGGGGGCTTGCCTTTTCCCCCCCTCATTTTTGTTGTTGCTTTATTCTGGGTACATTAGTCTTTTAACGGATTAGCTTGTTCAAATTTTAAATTATTCATCATTTAGAATGGAGGTAGGGTTATAGCCTTATAGGTTTCCATTAGAGGTTAAAAAGCACACACAATAATTACTATAATTAATACTTTTAATATATTATCTAAACACAATAATTAAACCATACCTAATAACTTAATCTGATCGATGACTAAATAAGTTACAAAGAAACACATTTATTGAAAGATTGAAACATTCTAATGGTAGCCATTAATTATAAACGCCATGTGCATTAAATCTCCTTCTTAATACTTTGACATCCTGTGTGATAATGATTTACTATTAATTAATATTTAGAAGATAGACATTTCCAAAGGCTTAAATATTAAATATTACTATATATTGTGTTGGTCTCTTTAATTCATTGGAAAACAGACATTAATTAATACTTGTTAGATGGCATAATCAGCCACAAATACAAAAAAAAAACCCACTTGATAAACTAAGTGCTTTAAAGTATTGTTTGTCACTAATATAAGTTAGGTAATCCGGACGTAACACCAATTAAATCAAACTATTTATTCTTTGGTTTAAATCGATTTTGACTTCATTCAATTTAGTTTGGTTTGAATTAAATAAAAAGATATATAATGTATTAAAATGTAATTTACATATGGTTCAACCAACTAGATATTAAAACTATTAATAACTAAGGTAAAATTATACTTTGGTACCCTGTAGTTTGATCTCATTTTACTTTGGTACTTTCAGGTCTCTATCGCTATCCTTTTGGTACACTGAACAATTTTTTCATTGGTTTTGAACAAANAATGGCTAGCACTTACCTAGTTCACCGGAGAGGGCTGCGAGAGCCAAGAGTTGAACAAGAACCTGCAAGAGCTTCACAGGGGGGCCCTGCGAAGTGTACTCCGACGGTCAAGTTAGTAAGAGAGGGTGATAAGAGAGTAGGAGAATTTCAGAGTGTAAGAAGTAGCTAACCTTGAACTGGTGAGATGGGCTCTATTTATAGAGCAGGGAGGAGAGAGGTGGTCAGCGCGCGGGGCGGACCACGTAATTGGACACGATCTCCACCAGCGAAGATGGTGGAGACCGAGATTTGCGGAGCAAGGCAATCGTGGGTGATTGCGTGTCGCGTCTCTAGGCGGGCGCCTAGAAACTGGAGATCGTGGGTGAGTTGGTCCGCAGCCCACGATCTCCCGCAGCGTGGATTGCGGAGCAGGGTAATCGTGGGTGGCCACGTGTCATTTTGGGGGGGCGTCCGCCAAGACCCAGGATGGACCATGACCGCCCCTAATTGTGCTTAGGGCGCCCGATTGACTCGAGGGCGCCTCGCAAGGTGCGGAGGGGAGAAGAGGCCCGGTGTGAGGGCCGTTTAGGCGTACGCCCAAATAGTGATGTATCACAAGTCCCTTCTTAAAGAAGTCTACGAGCGCGTTCGTCGTATTGTTCTTTAAGGCGGGCGGGATGACAGGTCTGGAGAGCGTGCGATGGGATCCGTGCTTGGGCAGTGTATTCGCGGCGATTGGCGAACGCCCAAAATGTGCAGGAGTACTTGTCCCCCGCGTAGAGGAAAAAGTAGGACTGGCGACCTTCGATGAGAAAACGGAAAGTCAGTGGATTGGGGCGGGCGGCCAGGGGGTAGGTAGGGTTGTCCTGTCAAAGACACGTGTCGCAACCCGGGGGGCTGAATTTTGAAAATTCAGAAACGCCTCGTATGCCGCGCTCGCAAGGGTATAAAAGGGCCAAAGGTAGCGTCTTTTGTACTTTTACACATTCCAGCGATTTGAGGAGAGAGAAGAGAGGAAACCGAAGAGTCCAGTCGCCGGAGTTGCAGAACCGTCGCCGGAAAATGGAGAGAAGTGACCGTGAAGGAGGATCGTTCGAGCGAAAGGCTTTCTGGTGAGTCTTTTCTGTCGATTCTGTGTTGTTTTTCGCTGGGTTAGGTTTTGACTGTGTAGAAGTCGATGTGTCGTTCGTTTCTGGGTGGTGTTGGGCTGTCATGGGTGACGGCGGAAATGGGTTGGGTGTCTGAAAAGAGTGGTTGTCATTCGCTGTAGAGTGTGAGTTTGTGAGTGTGAGGCAGCGAAAAATAGGTGTGGGTCTGGGTGTAGGGTGTTGAGTTTCTGGGTTTTCCTGGGTTTTCTGGGTGGCTGTTCATCGTGTTCGTACTCTCCGATGAAGGAGTGTTTGGGGTATTCTGGGTTTGTGGGGCGGGCGTCTCATGTGAGTGAGTCGGTCGTCAGTTGGACGGTCGTGATGACGTGCTTCCTTTTTGTTTGCAGGGTTCCTAGGGTACGAGTGATCAGTAGTTGATAATCAGGGCGAGCGCCACAAATTGTTCAACTTTCAAACTAACAACCAAACGTACTATGTCTTCAGGTACCTCCTAACCCCTTGTGTTTTGACTTTTCTGGCAAGTGTTAGAGACCATGGTGGTCATTAGGGAGTTAGCAGAAGGTGAAGAACTAAGTAGAGTTAGTAGTTTGACTACACAGGGCAGTAGCTCTGTAGATTTGGAGGAGGTTCGACAGTCGTTAGAGGAAACGGTGCGGCGGGCGGCTAGGTTACTAGCAAGGAGAGCAAGTGAAAGGGCGGGCGCACTAACTGTCTACAGAGGGGGTATGGATCTGGCGGCCTTGGATCCATCAAACGTGGAACACGATCCATCAGACGCGTCGGAGGAGCAAGTGCTGGAGCTCTGCGACCGTTCAGAGGAAGAGTCCCCAATGTTGAGGGAAGAACCAACGGGTCCCCTGAGCGGATCAGCGGCCGAGGGGGAGCGCCTAATCATGGCGCGTGATGAGGTGGTATGGGATGCCGCGGAGGGGTTTGGGAACCCCGAAGTCAGGGCGACCACGGGGCCGCCAGCAGAACCTTCCAAATTTGCCACCGACGAAGATTTGGAGGCGGCCCAAGTGGCGTACTTTGGGCCAGGTTCCGGTCGGGAGGGGAGCGGTATGGCCGTCGGCGTGTGGGACGACAACAATTCTATGTGGTGGACTCATCCGCGTGGGTTCATCGTACACGAAATTCTGTTGCGGGAGTGTGATTCCGACATGCCGTTTACAGAGTTTGAGATGGAGGTGCTGAATCACCTCAACTGTTGTCCAGCGCAGTTGGCGGCGAACGCCTGGAGGAGTTTGAAATTTGTGCAGTATGCTGCGTGGACAGTGGGCAGGGAGCTCACTGTGAAGTTGTTTTTGTATTGGTTTTCCGTGAAGGCTGGGGACAACGGGCGGGTGAACATCCAGAGGAAAGGGGGTGCTCTACCTGGGTTTCCGGCCAGTATAAGTAACTGGAAGAACTGGAAAGATAGATACTTCCCCATAGTGCGCAACAACGTTGAGCGCCCGTGGTGGGTGAGGGAAGAGGATGGACGCCCGTTATTTCCAGTGGGGTGGTCGGACGCCATCACGGGGACTAGCCCTATTAAGAGAGGGCATCTGAGCGAGGAGGAGCGGCGGACGGATAGGCTGCTAACCTCGTTTTACAAAAA
>QANZ01014383.1:0-15592 GCA_003254925.1 Chamaecrista fasciculata | reverse complement strand
AGATTTGATCTAGATTTCAAATGGATGAATTAAATATATTAAAGTAATATTTTAATTCATGAATATAGGGCAAGTCGAAAATCCTAGATGAATTGGATCTAAAATATTAAAGTAATATTTTAATTCAATAAACTAGAGTTTGAGATTTGGTGAGATTGACTTAAAGATATTATGGTAATTCTTTAATTCAATATTGTTGGAAAATAACAAATTAGTTCTAACTTCCTAAGAGTTAGTTAGTTATTTTAATTTATTAAATTCCAACAAAATGATAGAGGGGAGATGGCGCATGAGGAGAGAGAGATTTGGGAAGATTTGATCTTCCAAATTGATTCTCCAAGATTGCATTTTGATTCCAATTTTAATATTAAGGTAATATTATAAATTGGAAATCAAGTCATAAAATTGTGATATAAAGATATCATAATCTTATGGTTTGATAATTATATGATTTTAGGGTTTCTAAAATTATAATTATCAAAGTCCCCAAACCCTATAAATAGACAAGCCATAAGTCGACTTATACATGCTCAACCAAGAGAGAGAAAATTTCGATTTTTGCTCTAGGTTAGAGAGAGAATTCACAACTTGAGAATTGGATTCTTGAGAGTGAAATCACAAAAGGGTGAGAGCCTCATGCACTGTATAAAAGTCGACTTAGCCTAACTCTTCACAAAAGGAGAAATTCGATTTTGCCTTTGGTGAGGAGAGAGAAAGAAAACGCAATCTTGGTTTCCTAGAGAGAGAAAGTGGCGCATAATATTAAAGAGTTTAATATTGTGTGACAAGGTTGTGTGGGATCAAGAATTAGATTCTTGATCAAGGCGCCTAACAGTTCTTGATAATTCAAGAAGAGTTCTTGATAATTCAAGAAGAGTTCTTGAATTTATAGAACACCCGTAGATAAAGGTTCCGGATTCACTTGGAGAAGTGAAGGAGGCTAGCACCTAGGCATCTCCGAAACTGTTCGTGTGGATTACCGGCGGAGGAAGGACGCGTGACGTGGACTTCTTGGAAACGCCCCGTTCAACTAAACCGATTGAAACTCGTGAGGTATACCACTTAACCAAAAGTTTTAAATTCAGCTAGCAGATCCGTTCGGGAATTCTAGGACCTGGGCGTTTAAAGTTTTTTTTTATTTACAGTTTTTCATGCTTCCGCTGCCTTAGGCGCCCTTGAATTCCCAACAAGATTAGATATTGAGTTGTGCATTATATTATATCAAATTATAATAATTAGGTATAGATTGAGTATTAATTTGGCGGCACTAACGACAAGTGCTCTGTCAGTCTCTTATCTTTCATTTGTTTCAGATTGGTCCTTCATGTTTCCATGATGTTTCAAAGTGGTCCCCAAAATACTTAATATGGTCGTATCTCTCTTATTTCAAGTTCAAATGCGAATAATTCAAAGCTACAACTTCCTTTTGATGAGTATTTTGGGACCATCAACAAACGAGATCGCATCGAGTCCCAAAAGTGGGTAACTCGTTTCATGGTCTAACAAATGAAATTGGTCGTATCTATCTCGTTTGAAGTTCAAATGCTACGAATTTGAAACTATGTGATAACTCTTGAAGAATTCTTTCTATGCCAAATTAAGATGGCTAGCAAATGAGGTCAAATCGCGTCTTGAAAGTATTTTTAGGACCAATTTGAAACATTATGGAACCATGAAAGACCGATCTGAAACAATTGAAAGAAAAGGGACCAATTTGAAACCTACCTCATACATAGGGGACCAATTTGAGACTTTGGCCAAAAATTAAAATTGAAATAATTGAAATACGTTTATATATTTCAAAACCTAAAAAGTATGTTTACTTGACAACAAAATTATTTGCTTTTTTTTTTTTTTAGTTAAAGACTCCATCCTTTATATTAGACAACTTTATTTTTTTGGCAAAAGATAACTTGATTCATTGATTGCTGAAGTAATACTATATGTATATAATAAAATAGACAAACGCACTTATGCCTAATTTCCCCGTTTTCTTTAATATAATCTTTACATGTTACTTTCAAATTTGAAGGCCTCCGCTGATGAATGGTAAAGCAACTTTTTTTAATCCAAGTTCAACCAAATGGATGGAATGAGATTATTTTTTAATTGGATGAGATGAGATAATGTATTGGTGTTTGAGTGATTTTAGAGAAAATGATGATAAATAGGGTGTGAAATTATATAAGGGTATGTAATGATTGTGGTTGGTAGAAATAAGTTTATGGATTTTTGTAATTTGTATAGGGGTAGAAATGGTAGGAAATAATGAGATGAGATGGAGATAATAAGATGAGATGATAGGTGTTTGGTTGTGTTTTGATTGGAATAATATTGAGATGAGATGATATTGAAAAGTGTGATATTGTATTGGAAAGCGTGAGGATGAGAAAATTTTGGATAAAGGGTTAGAGGTCAATCCAAGTGGATGAGATGATGGGCCAAAATGAAAATAATATTGGAATTATTTTTAAGAATACAATTCGGTCCATAAATTTGTACCGGTCCTATTAATCAATCCCTAACATGTGTAAATGATAACTTAGGGCTTACACGAAATCCCAATCATCAATAATCGGATCTATTTGTGAAATCCAACGAAAAAAAATAACAAAGAATAGTTTGAGGACCATAATGCAAACAACAAAACAACACAAAAATGTTTGGTCAATGGTTCATTTTGATCCAAAATGTATGCCCTAATATTCATTTGGTCCATTATGTTTCAAAATGTTCATATTGGTCCTAAATGTTGGTGACCGCACCCGTCGCTAGGTGGCCAAAATACCGGAATAAAATGCACTATAGTGGTGCAATCCGAGTCGATCTCTCGAGGAACTTTTGTGCAAGGTTTAAAAGTGAACAATACCAAATTATCACTAGTTGGGAGATAAAGCAACAGGAATTTTGTTCTTTGATTGTTTTCTATTACCTAAGACGATAATTAAATAAAGCAATAAATGTTTTTTGTGTTTTTGATTTAAAAGATTGAATTGAAAGAAACAATAATACGAATAGATTAACCAAATTGAGAAAACACCCGACAGAGCAATTGGATTAGGCAATCATTACTAATAAAAATAAATGGAGTATTCCCACACAAGTCATCCTAAGATAGTTACTAACAACTTAATGACCTAGATTAACAACCCTATCATGCAAACTCCTTAAACAAGATAGATCTACAACAAGTATTGAAAACCTCATTCAATTGATGATAAACGAAGATCAAGAACCATAATCTTTATAACAATAAACATTGTCAAAGCGATATATCTATAATTATAACCAAACTAGTGTAAACTCAAGGGTTACAATCAAGATATAATCAAACAACAAATCCAAGTTCCTAATCAAGAATCAGAATACGTCTAAGTTCTCAGGTTCAACTAGAATTCAAGAACAATAAAGTAAATCCTAATTCTAGTGTGAGAAAAACTCCCTAATGACGAAACCCTAGTTCATGCTTTGCTCCAATGCTCCTCCGGGTATGAGTATTTAGCCGCTCATGGTTGACAGATGAATAACTTCAGAATCTGCTGCCATAATCTCAAGAAAAGCTTCACACGATAAACCGAATTGCTAACCGGGATACGGAATGTGTAAAACTCTCTCTCAAGTAGTGTGTAGTCTCTCTCTGACCTCTAGACCCTCCACATATGCTATTTTCGGCACTTCCCCAAAGAAATTTAGGTCTGAATAATCCAAATCGGGCTTGGGCCTGTTTAATTAAGAATTGTCGCGAACCCGCCACGGACTCGCCGCGGCTATACGTGGCGGCGGTTCCGGCGGCGGTTTTTCCAGCAACTTTAGTTCGCTTTCAGTTTGGTCCCTGACTCGTCTCCAAACATCCTTGAGCCTTCCTCGAAGTAATTCAGCACTTTGGACTTCATTAAAACCTATCAAGAACATCGAGAAACTAAGTGAACTCTCAGGATAAAAAGGATCAATCAAGTAATAAAGATTAAACCCGAGAAAACCACTCAATTAATAACAAAATAATCCAAATAATCATCAAACTTCAAGGCATCATATTTTATCATAAAGGGACATAAAGGCATGCAATTGAATCCCAAATGAATATAAAATGCCCTAAAATGTCTCTAAAATATATGATGAAATATGGTCAGATCAGTTGGCAAAATGATTCATTTTGGTCCTAAATACTGGTAAAATGTTTCGTTTTGGTCCCAACCAAATTGAGAAAGTATTCTTTGGGAACAATACATAGCTCTAAACAAGCCATATTCAATAGTTGGGACCAAAATGAAACATTTTGCAAATATTTAGGAGCAATTTGAATATTTTGAAATATAATGGACCAAAATGAATATTAAGGCATACATTTAGGACTAAATTGACCCTTTAACCCTATATTTTTCCATCATGTACATACACGTGGGTCATTTTGTATTTTTTCCATTCAATACATTACCGTTATTAGATTTAGGAGTCCTTTAATTTGACAAAAAAATATAGATCGAACCATTGTCCACATATATAGAACATATCCAAACTCAGAATAACCGAAAACTGAAGAAAATACAATATCTGATATTGTCTTATTTTATGCCAATTTCATTAATTTTCTATCATTCCTCAATAAAAAATATTGTAAATTTTTTGTTTAATTAAATTAATATAAATTCNTATTATTATTTATATGTTATCCTCTCATATTAATTTTAAAATTATAATTTTTCAAAAGACAAATCAATTTTTAGTAATAAAAAATAATTTTATATATATTTTATTTAATTATAGAATTAAATAATTATGTATTAATAATTAAAATATAAATAAAATTAAAAATATTGTTATTAATTTACAAATTTGATTGTATTTTTGTCTATTTTACATTATATTATTATTATTATAATATATTTTAATTTAAAAAAAAAATTAGTGTTGGCCCGCAGGCCGGCCCGTTTAACCCGCAAGCCAACGTGGGCGGGCGGGCTTGGGCATCCAAAATGGAGCCCATTTATAAACGGGCCGGCCCGCCCTAGCCCATTTAAAGAGAGGCCCGTAGCGAGCTTGGGCGGGCCGGCCCGTTTTGACACCCCTAGTGAGAGGTGTATGTTTGTGTGTGAGAGAGAGAAAGAGAAAACGTGTGTGAGTGGAAAAGAGAAAAAAAAAAATGATGAGAAGTGATAGATAAAGAGAGAAAATTATAAGTGTAATAAATGAGGATATGTAAAATTACTATTTTGTCTAGTTTTTTTTATTTGTATTAAAGTATAGGTAATTATAGGTGTATAAGTATGGATAGATTAGTAATTGTAAGAGAAAATGAGATGATGTTGTGAATGAGATGATGATGTGGATGAGATGAGATGAGATGGAGGTTCCAAAAACACCTAACCAGTACTGTTCATCCCATCCTAAAATGAGATGATGATTGAATAAAATGAGATTAAGATTTGATGTTTCCCAAACAGTCATTAGACTC
The DNA here is from genome assembly GCA_003254925.1 of Chamaecrista fasciculata. Classification (NCBI taxonomy): domain Eukaryota; kingdom Viridiplantae; phylum Streptophyta; class Magnoliopsida; order Fabales; family Fabaceae; genus Chamaecrista; species Chamaecrista fasciculata. Next base: position 10,140 of record QANZ01014383.1, on the reverse strand, counting down.
AAAGAAGAAGGCTAGATCACTTTAATTGAGATTTTAGACTGTCAACTTTTTCTTTTCTTTTCTTTTCTAACTTGTCTCTTTCACATATGCAAGACACTAAATTAATCAAATCAAGTCTATATACTTTTGAATTTATAAATTGCATTGCATCATTAGCTTTCAAGTTAATTTCAACGCAATTGGTCTTCATGAAAAAATGCCAAAAATTAAAACTTGAGAGAGCCTTATATTACTTGCCCAAAACTTCCATTTTTATATGGAAAAGGTTGAACAGCATTTCATAGAGATGGCTTTGGAATTGCTGAGAACATATGCCTGAAAAAATTGAATAATTTTTTAAGTATACGATTTTGATAATTTGAATTTGTATAGTTTCTTCCTTAATTTAGTTTCCACTTACCAAGCGACTCTTAATCACTTTGGCACTGTAAACTTCATTTGTGAAAGTAAGATCTTTCAGATTAACATTCATGTCACAATCTAGAGCAAGCTACAAAAAGAAAATATATAATTAACAATGCAATATTTATCAAATATTAAATTTATAGACTAAAATTACTATTTTTGTCCTAAATATTATTTAATTCAAACTTTACCGGGATCCTAAAAGTTTTATTTATCATTTTCAAAAAAACTCTTAAATATTTTTCTAATATTTTGAGAAAAAATTCTAAATTCTAACTTCATTAAGATTGTATTTTGGTAGGCACTACATTATGAGTTACTGCTAAATATGATATGATGTTGACTAATATATAAGTTTACATCAACTTTTAATTAAGTCCCTGTAATTTCAGTTTTTGTAATTCAATCCCTATATTTTCGTTCCATTTGTAATCAAAACTTTACTATTAAATAATAATATAATTTTATCTCCTAACGGTTAATATGAAAAATATAAATGATAATTAAATTTATGGGTAAATTACACTTTGGTACTCTGTTCTATGGACGAATTTCACTTTGATACTATGTTCTTTCAAAAGTGACACTTTGGTACCCTGTTCTTTGCACCATTAACATTCTGGTACCATTTTCTTTCAAAAGTGATATTTTGGTACCTTGTTCTTTGCACCGTTAACACTTTGGTACCATGTTCTATGGACTGATTTCACTTTGGTATCATGTTCTTTCACGATTTGTTATCACATTCTATCTTTTTTAGGGTGTCAAAGTGTTAAGGGTGCAAATAACAGGGTACCAAATTGTTAACGTTGCAAAAAAATATGGTTCCAAAGTGTCATTTTTGAAAGAATAGGATACCAAAGTGAAATCGGCCCATAGAACAGGATACCAAAGTGTAATTTATCCTAATATTTAATATCTAATAAATATCCTAGTTAACAAAACTTTATAATATCTAATTAAATTTTTCGGATAAAAAAACAAATCACTTCTTCCTCAAATTAAAATTAACACAAACCACTTCTGTTAAAATTTTCGCTTCTATCTTCTGAAAAAAGTAGAATTATGCAAAGTCTATCTATAAGTTTTTTCTTGAAAGAAAATCCTAACATTTATCCTCTACAAATTAACTTTAATGAAAATTTTATAATTTTTTTTTATCATAATGCTCATTAGATATTAAATAAGTTTAATTAGTATTATTTCTTTTCGTCATGTTAATCGTTAAGAGGCAAATTTTAACGAAGATGAAGTTTTGAATTTTTCTTAAACTTAAAAAAAATATTTAAGATCTATTTGAAATAAACGAAACGTTTATGACTAAAATTGAATTTGATCCAAGCTTTTAATACTAAAACAAGGTTAAGTTAACTCTAACCTTGAATAGTTATAGAGGATGAAAGAGAATTTTTTTTTTCTCTTTATCAACTCACTTATTAAGACATTTATGAAAGAGAAATAGTTCATCTCAACTATTTAGGTTATAGATAACGATAAAAATCTGACGGACTCATATTTTGGGATCAAAATGAAACAAATGTAAAAGTTTTAGGACTAAAATAAAATGAAAGAAATTTTAGAACCAAAATGAAGCTTATCCTATAGTTTGAGGACCAAAATGAGGTTTTAATAAAAAAAAAGATTTATTTAAAATAAACGAAACATTAATGACAAAAATTAAATTTGATCCAAGCTTTTAATACTAAAACAAGGTTTATTAACTCTAACCTCAAATAAATTAAAGAGGGATACCTTTATATCAAGCAAATTTATGTGAAGCAACCAAATATGTGCTTTAGCATCTCCCAAGATCTTAATCCCAAGATCATGATCACCACTTTGTGAAGAAGTAACGTTGCCTAAGATTTTGGTGACATTAACATCTTCCAACAAAACACGAGTTTGCACGACAACATCATTGCTATGAGGAGGCTGAAAGAACCTAGGAATTCGAATGGTTCCAATGTGCACATCTTCATGGTACACTCCAAACCTCATACTACTAAACCCTATTCCAAACTTGTTGTGGTTTTCAGCATTGAGGGTTAGAGAAAGCACAGATGAGAGAATTAGGGTTAGGGCTTTATTATTAGAAGAAGAAGAAGAAGAATTAGAATACATAATATCAATATTATTACTAGTGTTGTTTTCAACCTCGTAAAAGTTCATCTTGAGTTGTCTTACTGAGAACACAGGCTTTTGGGGTTTCATGATTAAGATGACGAACATGGTGGAGATGCCAATGATTATGGATGAGATTAAGAGGAAGATGAGAAGGAAGAAGCAGAATTTCTTGAAAGAGAAATTGTGGGGATGATGTGTTAGTAGTTCTCTACAACAGAAGCAATTATTTGATGAATTATTGTTGTGGGTGGAAGTGGAAAAATTATTAGGAGCTTCCATTTTTAATTTGGTGGCTAATTATTGCATTTTCGAGGATTAATATATAGGCTGACGAGTAAAGAGAAGATCAAAAACCTAATTTGGTCCCCTAATATTTATCCAAAGTTACATTTTGGTCCCTAGTTTTTTTTGTTCCTCTTTCGTATTTAATGTTTCTTAAAAGTTTCATTGTTGGTCCCGAACTATTGAATATGGTTATATCTTTCTCGTTTCAAATTTGAATGCAATTAAATCAGAGCGGGTTAAATTTGATGAGTCATTTCTTTGCCTTGTTGGAGTCATCGAAAAACGAAATTGAATCGAGCATAATTCAGACTCAAAAATGGGCCGCTTGTTTCATGGATTTGGTCATATCTCTCTCGATTTAAATATGAATGCAATAAAATCAAAGTTACAAATTACTTTTGATGAGTTCTTTCTCTATCCAGTTAAGGTCGTTAATAAACAAAGTCAAATAATATAGAAATCCGAAAATGAGTTTGGTCAAAATATCAATATTAACTTTCAAAGTACTATTTGATCTCATTTGTCAACGATGCCAACTAGATAAAGAAATAACTCATCAAGAGTAACTTGTAGCTCCAATTCTGTTGTATTCGGACTTGAAACGAAAGAAATATGACGAAATTCATGAAATAAGCAACTCATTTTTGGACTCGATTTTATATTCAATTTGACCTCATTTGCTGATAACTCCAACTAAGCAAAAAAGAACTCATTAAATTTAATCCATAACTTTGATTTCATCGCATTTGAGTTTGAAACGAGAGATATGATCATATTAAATAGTACGGGACAAATTATGAAATTTTTACAAAACATTAAGGACCAAAACTGAACAAAAAAAATATTAGGGATCAAAATAGAACTTTGGATAAACATTAGGGATCAAAATAGGTTTTGACCAAAAGAGAATGAAGTCTCTATTTGTATATATGTAGGTTAATGGGATTTTTTTTTAGTTGATCAATTAATTATGTGGTACTATACTTGCATGGAAGGAGGAGAATGGGATCGATGTCTTTCTTTATTTTCAAGAGTAGTTCTTAATTTGATACCAAAACCTTAATTTTGAGGAGAGAATATAATTACCTGTGCACAAAGCAACTCTTTGATTAATTGATTTGAAATGGACCTACTAACCATAATTTTTTATGGGAATATAGAATTATCCATGCATAATCTACAAAAATGAACTTGAAACGGCGACATTAAAAGGAGTTTTTCTTTATTATCTTTTTAAAAGTGAAAATCAGAACACCTGCCATTTTAGGATCAGTCCAAATCAAAATTATATTTTATACAATGTTATATGATTTTCAAGTATTTAGACGGTTGGTCAGCTAAAATCATATATATAATATTTTTTTGGTCAATAAAATCATATATATAGTATAGAACCGTAAACTAACAATTTGATTCTTAAAAAATTACCAAACTGACAATTCAATCCTTAAAAAAATAAAATGTATATTTTAATTCTTAAAATATCAAAATAATATATTTATTAATCTTTTTTGTAGATTAAACAGTATACCGTTTTAAACTTTCAAGGAGTAAAAAGTATATTATTTAAATATTTCATGGACTAATTGTGTATTTTAATCTTTCAGAGATCGTGTTGTCAACTCATGATGATTTGTTAGGGATCAAATTATTAATTTACTCAATATAAAAATACAAGAAAAAATAGTATTTTTCATGTCTGCTTGCAAAGCTCAATTGTATAAACATTTACTCAATATTTGTGGACTATTTCAGTCAATTATATATTATTTTCTTTTTCTCAAATTTTCTCATAGATTTTTTTTCTCATTTCGGTCCATGACACCTTTTTTATGTTATTAATGTGAGCTATCTATTTAATTTGAACTAATTGATGACTTGACAATATATCATGAAAAACCTAACATTATTTTTTTTTTGGCCTGAAAAGAAAAACCTAACATTATTGGTTAATTTGATATGACATGCTAGATGTTACATAAACACACTTCTTCCATAATAAACAATTAAAGATTTCATGTTATCAATTTACAAAACTTTCATTAATTTAGTTAAAAGATGAGATAGGTCTAGAAATCGATATTGATAATTATTAAAAATGTGATAAATTGAATCAATTATGAAGAAAAAATCTACGAATGACGAATTTGAGAAAAGCCTAATATGTGACAGAGCAACATGAAAATTTAGTTTTTATATTACATTATTATGAATAGAGTAATTATAGGTTGGCAAAAAAAAAAAGAATAGAGTAATTATACAAGTTAATTCTTAAAAGATATATTACAAATTGACAATTTAATTATTAAAAATATAACTTATACACTCCAATACAATACTTAAAAGTTAGTCTGGTCAAAAGGACCAGCCTCTGACAAACTTTTTTTTTTTTGGCCTGACAAGCTATGTTTTAAATGAGGCAAAGCAATACCTATTTATGAACTAGCTTAAAACTGTATTTTCATGCCCACGCATTTTGGCCCATAGGCAAAACGGGTTAGCCCGCAAGCCAACTTTAAAAAAAAATTCATTAAAAAGAAAACCAAAATTTTATAAAATAAAATAACAATGATTTGATGAAAGAAGAACAAATATATGAATGAATCTAATTAAGAATAGTTGGCTTTTGAGGTTTAAATATATTTTTATGCGCGATTTCAATCAAGTCATGAGTTCTTAAATATATGAGTAAATTGGATTATTAGTAAATTAAATTTTTCATCATCGCAAAAATAGGTAGATTGTTAGCCTTAAAAATAATATTGTCCTAACCGAACCGAACAAAGACACAATTTAAGACATAGTTGAATGTCTTAGGACATTAAATCTTGTCTTAAATAAATATCTATGTTTGTGATATTTAAATTTGTTGGACAAATTTAAAATATTAATTGTTAAATAGTTTACAATTAAATTCTTGTTTAAAATATTAGGGAATAATAAATTAAATGAGTTTACTAAAAGTTAGGGAATTATTGATTTATTAAATTCACTAATATTGGGGAAAACAAGGATGAGGGTGGCGCCTCATATATCTTGTTTTTAATTAATGAAAATGTTTTGTTAATTAGATGTAAGATTTGAATTTGAATTCAAGATTCAAATTTTGAATTAAAGATATTAAGGTAATTCTTTAATTCAATATTGTTAGGAAATTAATAAGTTGGTTATAACTACCTAAAAATTAGGGTTGTTATTTTGATTTATTAAATTCCCTAAAAACTAAATGAGGATGGCGCATATATTCTTGGCTTGGAGTGCAAGATTTGATCTTGCATTTTGAATTAAATATATACAATTCAAAATTTTAATTAAATTATTAAGGTAATATTTTAATTGTAAATTTAAATCCTCGTGACTCATTCCAACCAATAGGATTTGAGCAATCAAGATTTGGTTTCAAGATTTGATCTTGTAGGCCAAGAATTCGAATTGCCCCTAGGTTTTTGAATTATAATATTAGTGTAATATTATAAATCAAGATTTAGGGAATCCCTAAATAATATTGATTATTGAATTAATATATTCAAGATTTTAGGGATTCACTAATTAGATTAGTGAAACCCTGATATTAGGAATGAGAAAATATAAATATGCACACTAAGAGGCAAAGTCGACCTAAGCTTATTTTGTGAGACAAAATTCGCCAAGTTCTTCTAGAGAGAGAAGAAAAATTCGCCAACCCTAGGTTTTAGAGAGAGAACTCGAGTTCTTCCTTTGGTGAGAGAATTTCGACCTAAACCCTAAAGACCTTGGTTCTTGTGTGTTCTTGCGCCACCTATCTTGGAATCAAAAATTGTTCTTGATTCTTCAAGATTCATAGATAATAGTTCCCGTGTTCACTTGGGAAGAAGTGAAGGAGGCTAGCACCTGGGCATCTACCAAACTGCTCGTGTGGATCACCGGCAGAGGAAGGACACTCGGAGTGGACTTCTCAACTCGCAAATTCATACGCACCGATTGAAACTTTGGTAAACTTCTATCCTTACTGATATAAATATAGATAGTGGATCCTAGAAGGGAATCATAGAGAAGCAAAAATTTTAATTACCGTGTTTTTCCACTGCGTTGACTCTATGATTTCCCAACAAAAACATAGCCAAAATATCACCATATGCTCAGCACACAAAGACAACAAATAACCAGGACAAAATATTAATCAAAATACTCCCAAAACATAGCCATATTCAACCAACAAAAATCAACATAACCAACACACTAAATGAAGTAAAATGAGCTCAAATGCGGATGAAATTGTTGGGAAATCCCCGGGGAAACACGCAGCGGAAGAAACGTAAATTAAAAAAAAACTTGCGCCCCCAGGAAAGTCCCACCCTGAGATCCGCTAGCTGAATTTAAAACCAGATACGAAAAGTGTTATACCTCAGGTTTTCAATCGAATTGGTGATACTGGTGAGTCTAGAAGTCCGTCTACACGTCCTTCCTCTACCGGTGATCCACACGAACAGTTTCCCGAACACGAGGTGCTAGCCTCCACGCCTCTTTCTCCAAAGAGACTCGGGATCCAATCTACAGTTTGTGAATTCAGGAACTCTTTCTCTGAACTCCAGGTGGATGGCGCCATAGAGAAGTAGACAGCAACAAAACTCATTTTGTTCTTCTCCTTCTCTAAAAACCCTTAGAACCCACAACTTTCGATTTCTCTCCTAACTCCTTAGAAGAAAATCGACTTCTCTCTCTAGGAAGGTGGGTGCGAAATTTCTCTCTCTATAAGGAGGAAAGTCGACTTGCTTAGCAAACTACGGTTTTCTCAATTGTGCAACAATTGGCATGACTACTTATGAGCTAGGCGAATTGCAGGGCTTATATTTACTAAAATTACAGTAATTTTATAAATATAAAATCCATGATATTCTGATAATATCATATCTTTAAGACTTGAATATCTAATTAAAATATTACTAGAATATCTTAATTCAAATTCAAATCCCTATCTCAGAGAATCAAATGGGAGATCAAATCTCCTCAATGGGACCCACTAAGATAGGCGCCTAGTTGCTCATATTTTAGGGAATTTTATAAATCAAAAATAACTCCTAAAATTAGGAAGTTATAACCAACTTATTTTATCCCAATGTTTTTGAATTAAAATATTACAATAATATCTTTAATTCAAATTTTGAATTCTGAATTTAAATTCTTTATTGAATTAAAATATTACCCCAATATCTTAATTCAAATCTAGAATCTCAAATTCAAATTCAAATTCATGACTTAAATCAATAAAACATTTTTATTATTTAAATCACCTAATAATGAGGCGCCATCCTCAATGCTAAATATTAGGGAATTTTATAAATCAATAATCTCCTAACTTTTAGGAATTATTTAATTTATTATTTCCCAATATTTAAATTGCAAATAATTAATCTCCATTAATCATTTACCAATTATTTAAACTGCAGAAAATTTAAGACGAGACATAATGTCCCAGACATTTCCTCTGTGTCTTAAATTAGGCCACGGAGTGACCCACGAATGACCCTAATTCGTGTCCCTTAAAAGGTGTGTTCTAATCCTGCTCGTGTGTGACCCAGCAGGCCCCACGTGAAGTTGGCAGTAGGTCATCCCTATGTCCTACAAGTCGTGAGCGGACTCTAGCAAGCCATCACGACTACCCAAAACACGTGAGTTGATCGATCGTTACCAGAACCGATTTTAACCTTCGTACCTCCTAGGCACCGACCCTATTGTTCTGCGATATCTTGGTCATGGATCAGGCACGGGAAAGTCATCCATGATCCAAACCTTTACTTTCTCGATCTCCTTGAGTAAGTCCCATATACTAGCGTGGCCACGCATTTTCCTGGACAGACTCATCGAGAGCGCCAGTAGGATATCTCCCAAATTAATGGGGAACAAAATCCCAATTTTGGTCAGTCCACATTCCTCAGCATGGCAATCAACCAGGCCCGTACTTAGCCCTTATGGCTACCCTGCTACGGGCAACGTTAGACTAAGCCAAAGTCTGACAACTGCAACGCCGGAATAATGATGACCTCAGGTCTAAGGCGTCGTGACAGGCGTACAAGAGAGGCAAGCTGATGACTAAACCCATGCAGGACTCTCTGGGTCAGTCCAGCAACTCGTAACCCCTTACGTAGTTGCACCATGACCCTCATTCTAGCATCGCATGCGTGCATCCCTATGCACTGAGGTCATGCTGATCTTAGTTCATTTTCGCTCCCACGAAAATAATCGATCAGGGACAGATTTAGATTAATTATCGTATAATTAATCATGGACGTAATCACAGTAAACATGCTAATAATGTGAAAACCATTAATTTATCTCTATAAATTAATCCATATGTTCATAACATATACAGAAAAGGATTGGCCCTAGGGCACAATTCCTATCAGACTCCCACTTGCACTAGGGTACAATCATTAATCTAGCTGTTCCTACTCCTAGGTACACTGATCAATGCGTCTTATCCCCATTGACGATACATGTCTCTCATGTATGACCCTTGCAAGTGGCTTTGTTAGAGGATCACAAACATTATCCTCGCCTGCTACTTTGCAAATCTTCACATCACCTCTGTCAATCATCTCCCTGACGAGGTGAAAACGTCTGAGTATATGTTTGGTCCTCTGGTGGGACCGTGGCTCCTTGGCTTGCGCAATAGCTCCACTATTGTCGCAATACAGGGTAACGGGATCAGTTATGGTCGGAACCACACCAAGCTCGGAGATGAACTTCCTAATCCACACAGCCTCCTTTGCCACATCCGATGCTGCAATATACTCGGACTCCGTTGTAGAATCGGCAATCGTGCTCTGCTTGGAACTCTTCCAACTCACGCTGCCACCGTTCAGGAGAAACACATATCCAGACTGCGATTTAAAGTCGTCTTGGTCGGTCTGGAAACTAGCGTCTGTGTAACCCCTTACACATAGCTCTTCATCAGTTCCACCGTATACCAAGAACTCATCCTTAGTCCTTCTTAAGTACTTAAGGATATTCTTGACAGCGATCCAATGATCCTCACCAGGGTCTTGTTGGAATCGGCTTGTCATACGCAGGGCAAACGACACATCAGGTCGAGTAGATAGCATGGCATACATGATGGATCCTATGGCCGAGGCATAGAGAATCCCACTCATGCGACCTCGCTCAACAAGTGTCCTCGGACACTATTTCTTGCTTAGGGTCAGCCCATGATTCATCGGAATGAATCCCTTCTTGGAGTCTTGCATACTGAACTTCTTCAGTACCTTATCCAAGTATGTGCTTTGACTCAACCCAAGAAGCCTAAGAGATTTATCCCTATAGATCTTGATTCCTAGAATATAGGCGGCT